>PVKY010010878.1:0-12381 GCA_004027775.1 Bradypus variegatus
TTTTTTTTTTAGAAAATTTTTCCTTTCATATAAAGCTTCAAATGCATTGGTTGAAAACTGCTCATGATTATCTCTTATACTTGTTTAAATCTCTCCACCATTGGTAGTTGTAGCTCCTCTTTATCCCCTGAATTAGTTTTTTTCTGCATTCTCCCTTCTTAGTGACATAAAGCATTTAATAATTCTTAGTAAAAGTCTGGGAGAATTAAACTATCTCATTCTTTCTCTGAAAATTTCTTATTTCACCTTCACACTTGAATGAAAGTTTTGCTTGATATAGAATTCTAGGTTGACAGCTTCCCTCAGCACTTTAAATATATTGTTCCACTGTCTTTTTGGCCTCTATTTCTACTGTGTGAAAACTGCTGTCAGTCTACCTTTTTTCCTTTGTAAATAATCTTTTTCTCTCAAGTTGATTTGAAGATTTTTCTCTTTGTCTTTGGTGATCTGCAATTTTTAAAAGATATGTCTAGATGAAAGAGAGAGTTAAAAACAAGGAAGATGGAAGAACTATAGTAAAGGGGGGGGAAATAGCTGAAAATTTTCTAGAACTGATGAAAGACTACTTAAATTGAAGAAATATTGACAATGTCCCAAACAGAATAATTAAAAATAAATCTTACTACATGGAAAACATATATATATATATAAAACACAGAAATAAAAGAATTTAGTAAGGTCACAGTATACAAGGTCAATATTTTAAAAACAATTGTATTTCTATATAAGCAACAAAAAATTAGACAATTGTTTTCTAAACAATATATTTTACACCAGCATCAAAAAATATCAAATGCCTAAAAAATAAATCTAACAAAAGATGGGCAAGAACTCAAAGCAGAAAATACCATGCCCATGATTTGGAAGATGGCAAGTCTCCCCAAATTGATCTACCATTTCAATGTAACCCCAATCAAAATGCCAATACTTTGGGGATGCAGTAGATTAATGACCTGATTATAAAATAGCCTAGATGATCTTCGAGAGGAGGAACAAATTTGAAGGCCTTCACTACCAGATATCTAGACTTATTACAAAGCTACAGAAATTAAAGCAATGTGTTATTGCTACAAGAATACACAAACAGACCAATGGAAAACATTGAGTTCAGAAACAGATAAAAGTGGCACAGCATTGCTGTGGACAAAGGGTGATCTTATCAATAAATGGTTCTAAATTAATTGGAGGAAAGAAAAAAGAGTGTTGACCTCTACCCCACACCAAATAAAAATATCAATTCCAAATGAATCATAGACCTAAACATGAAAGGCAAGGCACTAAGTGTCCTAGAAGATTACATAGGAAAATTGTTCTTGATCTTAGGGCAGGCAAAAAACTTTCTCAAATGGAACACAAAGAACATCAAGTATAAAGGAAAAGACCAATAAACTAGATTTCATTTAACTTTATAATTTCTGTTAATTAAAAGGCACCATTAAGAAAGCAAAAGGACCAGTCACAAAGTAGGAAAAGTATGTGCAGTACATATATCCTACAAATGACTCATACCCAGCATTTAGAAAGAATTCCTACAAATCAGCAAAAAAAGACAATCTTTAGAACTGGACAGAAGACTTAAACAGGTACTCCACTTCACAAAAAAAAGGTATCCAAATAACTAATAAGCAAATGGAAAGTTGCTCAGAACATTAGTGATCAGGGAAGATTATTGAGGAAGGACCACAAGGGAAGCTTCTGAGATGACATTAGTGTTCTTTATCTTAATCTAGATGGCACTTAGACAGGTATATTTATTTTTTATAATTGATTGAGCTGTATACTTCAGATTTGGGTACTTTCTGTTATACTTCAACTTTTTAAAATTTGCAAAATAAAATAAATCCATATATAGCCATATTGTATTTTCATTTCTATTCTTTTAGTGCTAAACTAAACATGTACACTTAACTAAACAAAGTCTAAACTTTAGCAGTATTTCTATGATCTTCCAGAATAATTTAAAAAAATTAGAACACTTTAATTCCAATCACCCTCCCAACTTCCATTTATTGTTTATCAGTATTTCAGTTTCACCTGGTTTGTAAGTACCACCATCTCTCCTTTAAAAAATAATTAATAATATATTATTATTGTAGAGTTCTTGTATAGTCAGTCAACGCTTATTTTGATTTAACCACACATTTACCAATTCCTTTGTTGTCATTGCTTCTTATAGTTCATTTCTGCCTTCTTGGTTCATTTTCATTTTCAGTGAAATACATCATGTGGCAGTGGAGTGTTTGTGCAAAGTCATTTTTACATTGCCTTGGTAAGTACACCAGGAATTTCACTAAGCTGAGGCCAGATTTATCTTGGATACATTTGGATTCCATAACCACACATAGGGGTTTAATTTTCTAATAGGGGTTTTTTTTGTTCTCCATCTAGGCAAAGGAAAACATCTGGCTAGTTGGCATAATTCTTCTATAACCCATTCTATTACACAGAGGGAAGGCTTGCAGGAGATTTGTAGGAGCTCTCCATTTTGTACAGGCTTCACTCTCCTGCTGCCATATGGAGGTTAAAACCCTGACATCTTACCATGAGGACTTCTCTCTGGGTTAGATATACCTCCAGATGGCCCTCATATTCCCCTACAATCGTATACTTGTGGTTTTAAGTACACTGTTTATTTCTTATAATTTTTCCATATTTTCTCCAGAATTTTAAAGTTTTTGTAGCAAAATAGGTAAACACATTAGCGCAACCTACATTTTTCTAGTCTCAGAAATCCTCTACAATTTTTTTTCCAAATATGATGTCCATATATATTTGTTTTGTTTTGTTTTGTTTACAACAAACAAACAAATGCATTGCTTGAAGTATCTGAAAAGGGGCAAAGGGCTTCTGATATAGTTTATTCACTGCTCTGCCTGTTTCTCTGTGATTTTTTTGCTATTGTTAGGCTTGCCTTCCAGGTAACTTTTCTCAAGGAGAAAAGAGGGTTGCCAGCAGCAACATGAGGCCATATGCATTCTTGTTCCCTTTTGGAGACAGAGACGTTCCAAGAAGTACTGTGCTTCTTGATGTTTGGATAACCTCAGACCCAATCCTTGTGCCTGGCAAAATACAAGCACTAATTGGCTAAGGCTGAACCATTACTGAGACAGCTATTGAGATTAGTATTATTGTGCTTGGCTTAGGTCCCACTTCTGGGTCTCACCTAAACCATAAAGCACCTATACAAGGCTGGAGGTGGGGTCCAGTAGATGTTAGCGACAACTCTAGTATCTACTTTACTCTGTTTAAATCTCATAGCCCCCATCCTTTACTTACAGAGATTGCTCTTTGAACACAAGTATAGGACTTTACCTTTATTTCTGTTAAATTTCATCAAATTAGCTTTGGCAATATTCAAGCAGATTTGAGGATTAATTTTGTCTTTGTATGTAAGTCACTATTCGTCATTTTCTACTCTATTTGATTAAATTTCCTCCTGGTTTTCTATTACCATGCCAAATAAAAAAGACCGAATCAGACTCATCAAATTTGCAGTTATGTTTGGAATCACCTTGGCATAAAATATAAGCTATACGATAATGCTCACTATATCTTTAGAAGGAGAACCTGGAAAGGACATCAAAAACACAGATCATCACTCTTAAGAATAGCTGAAACTGAGGCATAAGATATTAAGTCAACTAGTGGTCAGAAAAACCACTTCATATTTATTAGAATTCTTTGAACAGAGAAAACAAATATGCTTTCAAACATGAATCACAAAGTAAAAGTCATAAAACCAAATGGTATAAGTAATATGGGCACTGGTTTGTAATGGAGCTGCTTCTCATGTGGGCAACTCTGTATTGTGCTGCAAGATGAGTAGCTGACAGCAGGGATTTATTTATCTGATGATGATGATAGCTAGTAAAAAGAATTAAAAGACAAACACTCTGCATTGTTGCATTTTTTCTAATTATTTTTTTACTATAATCATCCAGTCTATAGTGATGCAAATGACTCCAGCAGCTCAGAGTATACAAACCAGACATCAGTAGTTACCGCAGAAAGCTAAACTCTTTATTTGCTATGTTAAATGTTTCATTAATTTTATTGCAAATGATACCTTAATGTAAATGGCTTTCGTTAAAATCAATTATTATGATTAATATAAATGTAGAAGTAACACATTAGCATTTATTATGTTCAATATTTATATACTTCAAAGACTTAGGTATTTCTGGTTTAAAAAAAAAATAGGTGAAACAGTTCCATAACTTGAGACTTCAGGATAGAGAAAAATGAGTTTGTTGAAATGAATCAAAACAGCTTTATGAAATGTATGTATTTGGGAATCAATTACCATGTAAGTAACTATACTGTCTACACATTCACCTTTATCTTATGACAAATAATGACCTCTTACCTGTGGAGATTTCAACAGAATCTTTTCTTGACAAAATGGCACCAGTAGAGAAAGATGGTGTCCTCAGAACAGAGAGAGCAGCCAAGCCAGCCAAGCGCCATTCCAGGAAGTAAAAATGTGCTGCAAGAGCTGCTGACTGCCATGGCAGTGAAGTTTCTACAGAATTTCCAGGTCCATCAAAGCCCACTTGCCACCAGCAAGCATTCCTTAAGAAGAAAGGAGCTGAAATGCCAGTCTCAAAATTCTGAGCTTTCAACTTTAAGTCATCTCTGGTTGGGATTAGAAGACAAAATGGTTTCCTCAGTCTGCTTCATGACATCCCATTGAAGTGATTCTACAGGGGCATGTGGAGCCCTTCACTCCAACGTGCCCAAGGTCTGCATCTCATTAGGGTTTAGTGGAGAGAGAATAAGTCCAAACATTTCATTCACAGGTAGCTACTCAGGCACATCTGTAGCCCCAAGGCTGGAGTCCTGTGACAGAGCTGGAGAGCTGTGCTATTTAGTGTGCTGTGTGCTTGCTGGCTACACTGGGTGCTGGTCCCCCATCATTACGAGATTATTAAAAGTTGGAATGCATTGGCAGGCCTCTCCCCTCTACAAGTATCCTGTCAGAAAATGAAAAAATTAAAAATAATTAAATTTAAAAAGAAATATGACATTTTTCCTACTTTCAAAGAGTTTATAATTGAATGGAGGAGACAAGGAAAAGGCAAGTGAAATAATAGTCAAATTCCAACATTGTATATATAGACATGGAGATAATAAATTTGCATGTAAAAACCACATTGCTTTTGAAAATCATGAAGAGAGAAACCAAAGAGGGCAGGAGTCATCAAGAGAAGTCTCAGATAAGAGGCAAGATTTGAGCACAGAATAAAAAATAGGATTTAGATGAAGTGAAGAGCTGGCATTCCCAGTGAGAGAAATGACACAAGCAAAGGCACAAAAGTTTAACTGAACACAACAGTAGCCAGATTATGACACAGGCTGAATGTAAGGAAGAAGTAACGATTAAAATTATAGAGAAGAGATGGTTCCAAATATAAAAGGTTCATAAGGCATTAAAATAAATATGGATCTCATGAAGGAGTCTAACAGGAGCCATTTCAATTGGGAGGCAAAATATGAATATATGTGATAAGTTGAAAAATGGTTCTACAAAGATGTCCACATTCTAAACCCCAGAACCTGTGAATATGTAGCCTCAAATGGCAAAGGGTCTTTTCAGTTGTGATTAAATTAACGATCTTGTGAAGAGGCCCACCAAGAGTATCCAGGTGGGTCCATTGTAATCATAAAGGTCCTTATAAGAGGTGGGTTGGAGGGTCAGAGTCAGAGAAATAGACATAACAGCAGAAGCAGAGATCAAAGTGATGCAGGACCATGGGCCAAGGAATGTTGGCACCTCTAGAAGCTGTAAAAGACAATAAATTGATTCTCCCCTAGATCCTCCAGAAGGAATAAGTCCCCTAGAACCATAAGACCCATTTTTGATTTCTGACCTCCTGAACTACAAAATACAATATTTGCATTTTTGTAAGCCACTAATTGGTGGTAATTTGTGACAGCAGGTTATATACAAAGTCAACAGGGTAAAGGCTGAACTCAGGAGAGCCAGTCACAAGATTTTTCTAGGTAAAGCAAAGGAGAGCCACGAGACAAGAATTGTTGTGACTCTTTTCTATTGAACATATACGTAGTTACTTGTGCCTACCTTCTTTCTCAAGAACCACATTAATTTAGCCGATAATTCTACTGTATATAATAAAGCTGCTACCTCAAGGGTACCTGCTATGGGAAAATTCAAAATCCTGGTAAGAAACAACTGAAAGTCCATACACATTTAGAACAGGAAATCTTGTTTACATGGACATGCTTTGGGAAGTTACAGATTTTTTAGAGAATTCAGAAGACAGTGGCACTAACAGAAATTATGCATGCAATCTGTAATCATGCAAGAGTTTAAACATGTGACCTAAAATTTTAAGTCCAAAATTACAAAATGAGAGGATTTAATTTGTCTCTCATAGACACTCTGCCATAGTCTACAAAGAGCCAAAATTTTAGTTACACGAAACTACAAGCACAGAAGAGATTTTCATAGCTGAGCCCAGAACTTCAGAGAGACATCATTTCATACATAAAGTGTGAGCATGTTTGCAAATATTTTTATATATGATGTGTCATATAATATAACTGTTTTTCCAATCACCATAAACATGAAGCATAGAAGAAACACATGCAACAAAAAAGCATAGCATCAGAGAACATTCAGGGTTTTTTTTTTTTGTTTTTTTTTTGGTTTTAGCTTCTAGGCTTGTAGTCTTACTTGTCACTTTCAGTATCCACCAGACTTTTACCGTACAAATAGCATACCAAATCTCCCCTTAAATTTGGCCCCAAACCTACCAAGAAACAAGCCCAAATCTAAATTTATAAGGCATGGACACTCAGCACCCTCTTGGCAGCACTAGAACTTAACAGGGTAGGGTCAGTTGTTGGGAGGGCAAGGTAGCTGAGGGTTCTAGAACTCAGACAACTGATCTCACTCACGCCCTAATGGAACATGCAATCACATGTCGGGCCTTGGACAAAACTGATTGCTGCTCAGAATGTCTATTGTTGCTGACCTGTGATAATGACATCTCAAGAAGGATCACTGCACTTAGAATTGCAAATGTTATGCCCGTTTCCTACTCCCTAGAACCATTCCCAGGGATATTCAAATAATTGAAACGTTACATGAAAGTACTTAGCACTGTGTTTGGTACAGAGCAAGTGTATTAAGGATGTTGGATTCCACGACGACAATGATGATGAAAATTGCCAGGGAGACAGAAAGTTACAACTGTGCCTTGAATACTCTAGACTTTCCCCAACAACCTACCAGAGAAAAAAAGACTTGAACCCATAAGGGCGCTTCCACGAGATGAGTGAACCCAAATCACTCACAGGGGTTACAGCAGCAATTGGAAACTGATACAGGTGCCCATCGAAGGCAATTTTTTAAAATACGCTTAACTTGAAAGCCTCGTGTTAAATAGTAGCGTGAGAGCCACTGATATCTGAATAAGAGTCACATTTTTTCACAGTACCTACTTTAAAGATAAAGCATTCAAATCGAGAGTCAGTCCCTCAGCAGCCGGACGGCCGCAGTGGAGGACACGCCCCTGAGCGGGCGCGGCGGCACCTGGGGGAGTTCAAGATGGCGGCGGCGGCGTAGGGCCTGCGGGAGGAGCAGCGCCCCGGGCCGACGTGCGTCACGTCACCGTACTGCGCGTGAAGCTCATCACGACGGCGATTGGGGCGCTCCAGACCTACCAGAGGCACACGAATTTAATTCCTTTTCGACCTTCAGTTCGGTTCCAAATGTTTCAAGGGCTTGTCAAAATTCCCCAAAATGATTCCCCCAATGAAGTACATAATTTTAACTTCTATTTGTTAAATGTGGGTAAAGACAACCCTCAAGGCAGTTTTGACTGCATCCAGCAAACATTCTCCAGCTCTGGAGCCTCCCAGCTAGCTAATTGCCTGGGATTTACACAGGACAAAATTACAGTTTGTGCAACAAACGACTAGTATTTGATGACACCAGAAAGACCCAGGCAGAGGAGGAATCCCACAACCGTAGCAAAAGTTATCAAACCTGGTGGACCATATGTAGGGGAAAAGAGTGCAAATTCGGAGAGCCCCTCAGGCTGTTTCAGATGCTGTGCCTGAGAGGCGAAGGTGAACTCCCGTGGATGCAAATACGATTCTAAAGACACACGGCGGCAGTGGCCATACAGGGACGGAGTGCTTCACTTACTGGCACTGAAGGCCTACAAGAAACCTGAGCACTTGCTTGATTGCAGAAAGATGGTGTTAATCAAAAAGACAAGAACTCCCTCGGAACAATTCTGCAACAGGTAGTCAATCTGAATCCTAAGGCTCTCTCATACCTTAAAGAATGATATTTTTAACAAGTTTCCAAGAGACTGGCCTGGATACAGAGAAATAGATGCTCATTGGAGTCAGTGCACCCTAGAAAACTAAATCCGTCTCAGAATGCTGCTGGCATGAGCCGTTCAGAATCTCCCCTATGTTCTAGTAGAGACGCTGCATCTTCTTCTCACAAACAGCTTTTGGATTCAGATTTCATTGATCATTTAATGAATAAAAAAGCTCTAATATCTCACCCAACAAATAGAGTAGCACCAACGTTAAACATTCAAATCACACTTGTGAAAAGTCTGCTGAGCGAGGTCTCCTGCTGCCCCTTCAGCTGCTGCCATCCCCACTGCTCCACTGCTGCCGTCAGCCCACCTGCCAGTCTCAAATCCTCCTCACACTGTAAACTCTAACTCCAATTCCCCTAGCACTCCAGAAGGTTGGGGAACTCAAGATCTACCTGTTGAAAGTTTTAGTCAAAACTGTAGTATCTTTGAGGACCAGCAAGACAAATATATCTCAAGACTTCTCTGGAAACCTTACCCCCTGGTTCAGTTCTACTCAAGTGTCCAAAGCCTATGGAAGAAAACCTTTCAATATCTCACAAAAAGTCCAAAAAAAAATCTAAAAAAACAAGGAAATGGGCCAAATAAATAAGCATGACATTGAAACTGTTAAGGGCCTTAAAAGAAAAGAGAACATTAACAATCTAAGCAGTCCAGTCTGAAATCCAATGAGGGAGTTAAAGAGAGTTGCACCACCACCATGGAGCCTTTTTCAACATTGAACTCCCATATTATTTGTTAAAATATATTGCTATTGTCTCCTATGAGCAACACCAGAATTACAAGAATGAGTTCAATTCTGAATATGATGACTACAGTGTCTTGCATGCCAGGATGGAGACTGTAGCTAGAGGATTTATCAAACTGGATGTCCAATAAAAGGAACTTTCTCTGGAAGTAAAAGAGTATCAGAATGTTCACGAAGAAGTTTTACAAGAATATCGGAAGATCAAGCAGTTAGTCCTAATTACCATGAAGAAAAATATAGATGGGACTAACATTATAACAAGCTGGCTCACTTCCAAAGACTAATAGGTTGTGGTGATGAATGCACAACTATGTGGTGACATTGTGAGCCATTGATTGTATACTTTGGATAGATTGTATGTTGTGTGACTGTATCTCAATAAAAGTGCATTTTAAAAAAAGACTAATAGGTGAATTTGATCAACAGCAAGCAGAGTTGTGGCACTACACCTCTGCTGGGACCAGAAGAGGTGAATAGACTTAAGCTTATTTATTTAAAATTCCAAATAAGTTGCACTAAGATTCTAAAAAGTTGCAACTTTGCCTGTCGAAAGTTTCAGTATTAGTAAACTTGAATTCCTTTTTTTTTTTTTTTCCACTTTATTTTGCTTCCTTGCATTTTTGAAGCTGCTTTTTCTGGTTCTTTTTTCCCCTTAAGACTTGCAGCTTGTCAATAAGAAATGATTTTTTTTTTTTTAGATAGATATTGAAGAGCCAGTACCTATACTTCAGGTATTTTTTTCCTTAAAAAAACTTGTTTGCTATGAGATATGTTTTTTTTAGATATAAGGGACACAGGGTCCACACGTCAAAGTTGTGTGCATTAAAAAATAATAATAATGTACAAAGTGAAATGTTTTGTGATAAGCATAAGCCTATTTTTTACCTTAATGCAAACTCTGCCTTAAATGTAGAATATTTAGAAATTCACACAAAATACAAATAAAATAAAATATTGTTTTAGAGGGTTAAGAAATAGAAAAGTGTATATGTGCATATATAGATACATATGCACATATGTAGATACAGGCTAA
Source organism: Bradypus variegatus (assembly GCA_004027775.1). Lineage (NCBI taxonomy): Eukaryota > Metazoa > Chordata > Mammalia > Pilosa > Bradypodidae > Bradypus > Bradypus variegatus. The sequence goes on from PVKY010010878.1 coordinate 10,145, forward strand.
CTTGATCTAGAACAATAAATAAATCTGTCCTGCAAGTTAATCTCCTATTGCAATGGTTGCCTCAAGGTGTTTCTAGTTGTATACATAGTGTGGTTAATTATGAGCTACACTGTGGCCTACCAGTGTCTGAAGTGTATGGTAAAACTGTGTGTGTGTGCAGAGGTTGTCTGGATGTGAGCATGCATGAAAGGAAAAAAAGCTGCTTGTCTTAGTGGGGCAAATGCTCAGGTTAAACAACTTGACAAGTGTTACTGTAGGGGTTTTTGTGGGGTTTTCTCTCTGAAATTGCTACTTCTGTTGTGGAAGACAACAGCATACCATTTCAATAGTTTGTCATCTTTATTAATGTTGCACAAAATTGATATGTTATGAAAATGAAACAGAACTATAGTTTTGGGGGAAAATTATAAAATTAAACATGTAGGTAACCTATTTATATACTGCTATCAAGTATTTTTTTGAAGAGAGATATGCAAAGAGGCTATTGCCTACATGAAATGTAAATTTAAAGATTTTTTTTTCTTCTTGGAGGCCAGGAATATAAAAAAGAGGAGAGATATTTTACCATACTGTGATTCATCAAACAGCAGAAACTTTCCTTTCATGGCATTTATCTGCTGACTTTGATTTAAACTATCACTTGTTTTATCATGTGGGAACGTAAAATAGTCAAAAATGTAAGGATTTTGAACTAATGTTAATTGAGATTTTGTTGTCTTATCTTATTGTCATTTCAAAGTGCTGCCAGTAGAAAAGGAAAGCATTATATTTACAAATATGTTTTGAAAAGTTTTCCAGATTGTGATAGTAGCTTTAGTAAAGATATTTGGTTCCAACAACAACAAAAAAAATTAATGTAACACTCGGTGTGTGTAAGGTTAATTAATAGACAGCATCTGAGTGAGAGCCTGTATATATCTGGGACTGGAGTTTCTTACTCCAAGCTAATTTTCAGTACCTGACCAGGGCCATAGCATCTCTAGAAGGATGCCAACTACAAAGCTGGACATTTCTACCCAGGAGGTTGGAATCCAATGTCCAAGAGCAATGAGGAATCAGAAGCCAGTTCCACAGGGAATCACTGTCACTTAAAAGCAGAGCAGCAATTTATCTTCCTGTCTTATCCAGAATACCAAAACCATTAAATGGGAAAAAAAAAAGCCTGAATAAAGTAACATTGCTTTTTTCTATCAAGGCATGAGAGGGACCATGGCTTTTGTTTGAATTTTGTGTTTTACTCTCAGCAGAAAGCAATAAACATCTGGAAGCTTGTCCACTGTAAATTGTTTGCTTTCTTTCCCCATTTCATGAGGACATGGTGATATTATAGTCTTGGAATTCCTCCTTTCATCTGCTTCCTTTCCACCAACAGTTCATAAAGGATGGGTCACACTGGGACTAAAAGTTAAGCAGTTATTTCTTAAAATGCCAAGGCAGGCTAAGCTCCATATACCTAAGAGAGGATACCAAAGAGAGAATTTTTCAAAATTATGTAGTTCCAGTGCCTAGAGCTGCACCAAATTCCCATGAGGTCCTATAAGAACTGAGCTAATACTTAGGAAGTCCTAGGAAAAAGGTCAGAAAACCAAATGCAAAAATTACTAAAGGGGCTTTTACTTCCTGTTCTTGTTATTATTTGTGATAAAAGTGGCTGCTATTTATTTATTATTGGTTTTCTACAAAGGTCCAAGCTCTATGTTTGCACTTTCACACACTTATTCTTGTTTAATCTTCCCCAAGACACTATAGGGTAGATAATAGTACCCCTGCTTTATAACTAAGTGGATTGAGGTTTAAAACCCTTAACAAATTTGAGCCTGGTCTCTACTAAAAAGGCACAGAGGTGGGATTTGAACCCTGATCTATATAAACCCAGAACCCACATTATTAAGCATTATTTACTACTGCTTCCCTCACTAAGGTGTGTATGAGAAGCAACTGGTAAATTTTGAATTAAAATTATTTAATAGGATAGTATTTAATTAGATTAATTGGTGAAAATTTCTCTTGGCAATTCCAGTAAACCCAGGATAGTTCTTTGCATCCTGTGCACTGAAGGACTTTGGAATGTTTATGCCATAAGCAGTAGAGGTAGATAATGTGTTAGGCCTACCCACCTGTCCAGACAGAGATGCCACAGGCCACAGGGAAAGATGTGAGACATTGCAATATTTCCTTTAAAAGGAGGCTTCTGTCGGTCCCTCTCTGGAGGGCTGAACCACCAAATCCCCTGGCAC
>PVKY010010879.1:0-12351 GCA_004027775.1 Bradypus variegatus
CGGGAGGCAGTGGACTCGGCCCTCCGGCTGCACAACTACTGTGTGGACTGCGAGGAGACCAGCAAGTGGATCATGGACAAGACGCAGGTGGCGGAGTCCACAAAGGACCTGGGCCGGGACCTGGCAGGGATCATCGCCATCCAGCGGAAGCTGTCGGGGCTGGAGCGCGACGTGGCCGCCATCCAGGCCCGGGTGGGTGCCCTGGAGCGTGAGTCGCAGCAGCTGAAGGAGTTGCACCCTGAGCAGAAGGAGGACATCAGCCGGCGGCAGGCGTACGTGGAGGAGCTATGGCAGGGCCTGCAGCGTGCCCTGCAGGGCCAGGAGGCCTCCCTGGGCAAGGCCAGTCAGCTGCAGGCCTTCTTGAAGGAATTTGATGACTTCCAGGCCTGGCTGTCCATGGCGCAGAAGGCGGTGGCCTCCGAGGACACCCCCGAGTCCCTCCCAGAAGCCGAGCAGCTCCTGCAGCAGCACGCAGCCATCAAGGACGAGATTGATGGGCACCAGGAGAGCTACCAGCATGTCAAGACGTCTGGGGAGAAGGTGATCAGTGGCCAGACGGACCCAGAGTACCTGCTTCTGGGCCAGCGGCTGGAGGGCCTGGGCACCGGCTGGGACGCCCTGTGCCGGATGTGGGAGAGCCGCGGCCACTCCCTGGCCCAGTGCCTTGGCTTCCAGGAGTTCCAGAAGGATGCCAAGCAGGCTGACGCCATCCTCAGCAACCAGGTAGAGAGAGAGGAAGGGCGGGTTTCTGAGGGCAAATGCATTAGAGGTGAGTCTGTGTACATGCTGTAAGGCTCAGGGACCATACTGCTTCTTTTGGACTCTCTGTAGCTACAAATGGGAACAGTCCTCTTTGTTCCTTATCAGGTGCCATTTCCAGCCTGTGAGCTGTCCCCTGGATGGTTAACTTCCATGGGGCTTTAGACATATAGGTTCACTGGGTGCCCCAGGGCAGGGCCAGGGCCCAGGGAGCAGGGCCTCCTCCTTGCACAGCTGCAGGAGGGGCCATTCACACTAGTCAGTCTGTACCCAGTGCTCCTACATAGGAGATGCCCTGACCACCTCCTCAGCTTGTCTGGAAACTTGCTTCAACAGGAATATACTCTGGCTCACTTGGAGCCCCCAGACTCCCTTGAAGCTGCAAAGGCTGGGATCCGGAAATTTGAGGATTTCTTGTTGTCTATGGAGAACAACCAGGATAAAGTCCTAAGTCCCATGGAGTCTGGAAACAAGCTGGTAGCTGAGGGAAACCTCTATGCAGACAAGATCAAGGAGAAGCTGCAGCTGATTGAGGACAGGTACTCCCGTGACCCCAGGGTCGTGGGGCCTCCCAGGCCAGGTCAAAGCTGGTGGGCGAGGACCCCAGGCTCAGCGCTGAGGTGGTGGTGGCTTCTGCTTCCCTTCCAGGTACAGGAATAACCAGGATAAGGCCCAAGAGGCTTCGGACCTTCTAAGAGACAACCTGGAGCTGCAGAACTTCCTCCAGAACTGCCAGGAGGTGAGACTCCAGCAAGGCAGGGCCACTTTTCAGGGAGTCAAGTGCCCTAGAAGGCCCCATATGGTTTCCATGAGCTAGGAACATTGGGCACTGAGCAGCTTACATCATCCTCTAGAATTTTTGGTTCCACATTTTTTTTGTTTTTTCCAGATTCTGAAAAGTCACCCTTGAATTTGCCAAGTCTAGGACGGGGTTTCTCAAAGAGTGGTCTGAGGACCACCCATGTTAGAATCACCTGGGGGCTCTGGTCAGGGCTGCCTCATGGATACACAACCCTGTCCTTAGGAGCTCCCTGTGCTTGGTTTATTACTCTGCTGTTGCTGTCTTGAAAGCCTTAATAATTTTGAAGATTTTCATTTTGCACGAGGCCCTGCCAATCATGGAGCTGGTCCTGGCCCTAATTAAATGCAGATTCCTGGGCACCACTTGGGCCCAGATGAGTCAGAAACTGGAGGAGTGAGAGAGAGAAAGCAGTGTTTTAAATAAGCCTCCCGTTTGGAGAACTGCTGGTTTAGAGGGTCCTCACTCAACCTAGGTCCGCTGTATAGGGAGGGTCCTTGACCTGCACTCCTGGGCCCCTCCACTGACAGCGCTTCCCATGCAGAATGGGGCTTTCCCTGACCTCTTTCTTGCTCTCATCTTCATAACCCCTTGTTCTCAGCCCAAACAACTGTTTTCATCTACCTCTGCCCTTGGCACCAACCCTGCTTGGTATGTTGCCCGGACAACTTGGGAGCTTTGGATGTTCATCCCAGTTCTTCCCTCATTGTTAATTATAGGATCTGTCCTTGGCTTCTTCCTCAGCTAACATTTTCTCTGGGTTTATTAGTGACTTCTCACCCAGCTGCCAAAGGATGGATTTATCTCCCCATCCAGGAAACACTTGTTGAGTTCCTACAATAGGCCAGGCCCTGTCCTAGGTCCTGGAAATAAGGAGAGAAAAGAATAAGATATCCCTGCTCTCACACTGCATATGCTCCAGTGAGGAAGACACACCAGTGCCTGCATTGTAGCCCTGGGACAGCGCAAGTTGCCTAGGCTGAGAATTAAGGACCCAGAGTTGGAGACTAGTACTTACTGTGCCGTACTTCCTCCCATTGGCCTACTGAGTCATGAAGACTTTTTCTGCAGCCAGAGTTGGACAGCAGGCCCTGCCCTGGTTCCTGGTCTAGGAGATACACCCAGGGATGGTCAGGTCTACTCTTTCTGCCTACAGCTCAGTCTCTGGATCAATGACAAGCTGCTGACATCTCAGGATGTCTCCTATGATGAAGCGCGAAACCTTCCAAACAAGTGGCTGAAGCACCAGGCATTTGTGGCAGAGCTGGCTTCCCACCAAGGGTGGCTGGAGAACATCGATGCAGTAAGTAAAGCAAGCTGTGCAGGCTCTTGGCTCAGATACATTTGCCTGAATGGGGCTTTTCCCAGGGCATAGAAACCATCCTGAAACTTGCCAGAGGGTATAGAATTTGGAATTGAAAAACTTCTCTAAATAGAAAATAAAACAAATGCTCCTGATACATCCAGTCTTGTTAAGCCTGGTCAGAAGTGGTGACTTCTGTGGGTCACCTGAATCTGGGGATAATCCAGGACCCTGCTTAGAGCAGGGCCACGAGAGCAGTCATCCCTGCTTGCCTTCCATTCTCCTCACCAGAGCCCTAGCACTGTCCTGCCCAGGGGCAGGGGAGTAGAAGAGATGACCAGAGTAGTCCAGGGAGACCATTAACTCTCACCTTCTGGATGGTCCAGGACCACCAGGGAGTGGGCATCCCCAACCCTCAAAGATGGGGAACCAAGGGACCCTCTCTGTAATGAGCTTTCCCAGTGGCCCAACTTAAATTGTGGCTCCAGTCAGACCTGGGAATCACGCACCCTTGCTCCTTTCTGCTGTGGTTGTCCATGATGAAGCAGGCCTAGGGCCATGCAAGACCACGTTATCTCGTGGTTAAGGTCACAGGCCCCAGAGCCAGATAGTGAGGCTTCTTCACCTTGCTGTGCCTCCATTTCTTTACTACCTGTCAGATGGAGTTGTTGAATATTACATTCTTGAAGGTGTATAAAGCACTTAGACTAGCATTTGGCAATTATTAAGCCCTCAATAATATTAACTTTTATAAGTAGTGTATATCCCTAGGCCCATGTCATGTTATACTGTACCTGCCACCAAAAGATACATTTCTGTAAGTGGAAAGCAAATAAGGCCACCTCAGAAACGAAGAGAGATCACCAAGGGTTAGTAAACCACCTTTGGGAAGATGAACAAGAGAGGGTGGGACTGAAAGGGAGGCTTCCGTGCTGGTTGAACTGGGGTGGACCTTGAGTCTTTTTAGTACCAGCTGGCCCTGGTCTGCCAGCTCCCCATACTGCAGTCCCCCTAAATCGGCTCTCACTGCCCTGCCTTCCCCTGCAAATAACTCTGGAGTCTCTGAGGTCTTTCGATTGAGCTGCACCTTAGTCCTAGGCCGATTCTTTTCCATGCTGACCTCCCCGCCAAGTAGCCCGAATCCCGAGGCTGCCGAGGCTCTCAGGTGAGCCCTCCAACCCCACACAGGAAGGAAAGCAGCTGATGGAGGAGAAGCCCCAGTTTACAGCCATCGTGTCCCAGAGGCTGGAAGCCTTGCACCAGCTCTGGGATGAGCTGCAGGGCACCACGCAGGAGAAGACGCAACAGCTCTCCGCTGCCAGGAGCTCCGACCTGCGCTCACAGACCCACGCAGACCTCAACAAGTGGATCAGCGCCATGGAGGACCAGCTGCAGTCTGATGACCCGGGCAAGGACCTGACCAGCGTCAACCGGATGCTGGCCAAGCTGAAGGCACGTGAGCGGGTTTAGTCCCAGAGTGTTAGAACTAGAAGGGATCTGGGGTGAGCAAGTCTGAAACCTGCAAGTAAGGACTCCTGTTCCTCTTAGCTAGACTTGTGTTTATTTCATGGAAAAATGTCTCCTTATGAATAACCCATCTCCAACCCCTTTGTAGTAGGCAAGATGGGGATCCTTAATAAAAGGATGCATGAGAAATATAGGATAGGTGCTCGGAGGAGGGAAGGATGAGCATGAGCATCAAGGGAGACTGCCTGGAGGAGGCCGAGCTCAAACGGGGCCTTAGAGGATGGGTGGGATACGGAAGAATACAGAGGCTGGAGGGGTTGCCCGGCTGCCAAGGCTGGTGCTGACCTCTTTCCCCTTGTATCCTAGCGAGTGGAGGACCAGGTCAATGTGCGGAAGGAAGAACTGGGGGAGCTGTTTGCCCAGGTGCCCTCTCTGGGAGAGGAGGCAGGTGAGGCAGACCTGAGCATTGAGAAGCAGTTCCTGGACCTCCTGGAGCCCCTGGGAAGGAGGAAGAAGCTGCTGGAATCCTCCAGAACCAAGCTGCAGATCAGCCGGGACTTAGAGGATGAGACAGTGCGTGAGCTGCCCCCACCCCACCCCCCATGCCCGAGGGAGCAGCTGCCGTCAGGGTTAGCTGGCTGCCGCCCAGAGCAATTCTTGGCAGCAGATACCTGGTCATTTGACCTCCTTATCTCATAGGATTTTTGTGATGATTAAATACAAAAGTAAAACTGGTGCTTTTGGAATGGTGAAGTCATCATGCATGTTGCTCATTCTGATGGCTGAAAGCATGGACTTTGGGGCCAGGCAGAGTTGGGTTCAAGATCCAGCTCTATTACCCTCCCCTATGTGACCAGGGACAAGTTATTTGGAGCCTCAGTTCCGAATATTAAAATGTCCTCATCTGTAAAATGGGGTGGTGGGGGCAAAACCCTGGTGGGGTGCCGGGAGGAACCAGGGAGACCCTGCAGGCAAGGCTTCAGCCCACGATGTGCATTTGGGAAAGGGTAGCCGTGACCATCACCCGCCGTCTCCCTGCCTTCTGGTCTCTGCAGCTCTGGGTGGAGGAGAGGCTGCCACTGGCCCAGTCAGCCGACTATGGCACCGATCTGCAGACGGTGCAGCTCCTCATGAAGAAGAACCAGGTGAGTGGTCCTGCCTTATGGCTGCAGCCCCTCCTGCCCACCTCCTCCCAGGCCCCAGGAAGGAAGGCCCAGCTCTGACCTGGGGAAGGCCGGCGACCTCAGACATGCTCCCCAGATTACTGCTCATGGGTGTAGCTGTGAGGTCCCCAACTGTGTTTGTAGTCTCTTAGCAAAAAGAGCAGCTGTGGTGATTGCAGAGAGGAATCTGGAAGGAACACAGAGGAGGGAGGACCTAGGGCCACTCAAACTGCATCAGGGCGCAGGCGATGGCAGGACGGGGAGGCCCTGGCCGGGGGTCTAATGTGCTTTCATAGCTTCGGAGGCTGGTAACTCCTGGTTTCTCTCCCACATCACGATCTTGCCGTTCTTCTAGGGCTGAGCTCTCTCTGTCAGCGTCCTAGCGGTAAGTCAGCCCCATTTCTCTGGACATGTGAGGATACCTGTGGGGCTCAAACCCCCTTTGGAAGCCACGAAGCGTGGCCTCTGAGGCTTTGGTGTGCTTTTTCTTCTGCTGCTCTGCTCACTCTTGGGCCCAGTTGGGAACTTCTGTGGCCCTGATCAGAGTCCTGGAAATAAGCGGATGCTAAACACTTTCTCTGGTGTCAGGGTTGCAGAGGGAGCTGCATCCTCAGGAAGGCCACCTGCATGGGGTCGCAGCATCTCCAGGCCCGGCTGGGGGCCAGCCGCAGACCTTTCTCTTGGGAGGACAATCCCTCCTCCTGCCAGGTGTGCTCTCTGGGTCAGGAAGTGGGGAGTGGGGCAGCCCCGGCTGTGAGCAAGGAGAGCATGGGAACTCAAAGCCCAGAGAAGAGCAGATGGCCCACAGGCTCAAGTTGGAATTGCAGCTTCTCATGGAAGGAAGGTCATGGCAAACGGCACTTCCGTCCCCAAAATAACAGCAGCAGACATCTGCTCACAGGGCCTTTTAAGCCTGGCAACTGCAAGAGCCTCAGTTATATCCAGAGGTTTCTTAAACACTCCCTCGGATTTATTGATCCCAACTGACTTGATCTAGTCACAGAGGTTCCAGCAGCTGTTGCAGGGACATGGGCTAGAAGGTGATAGAGGTGGAGCTCAGTGAAAGCCCCAGCTTTCAGCTAAAGGAGGGAGCCTTGTAGAAGACGGTATACTTGGGTCCCCAGTTTCCTCAATAGCAAAATGAGCCACACAGTACTTTTCTACACTAAAGATGTTTTGACTCTGTCTAGCTTCATATGTGTTATGGCCAAAAGGTTTTCAATGTCCCTGGCCGGAAGTTGCTATTTCAGGAAAAGGGCGCGGGGTGCCCCTAACCCAGAAGGGAAAGGGAATCTCTTGGGAGAGTGTGGCTACCCTCGTAGAGACTACTTTAAAATAGCCTGGCTAAAGCATAAATCTGATTATATCATTCCCTCACTGAAACCTCTTGTTCTAGTTTGCTAATGCTGCCAGAATGCAAAACACCAGAAATGGATTGGCTTTTATAAAAAGGGGTTTATTTGGTTATACAGCTACAGTCTTAAGGCTATAAAGTGTCCAAGGTGACACATCAGCAGTCGGGTACCTTCACTGGAGGATGGCCAATGGTGTCCGGAAAACCTCTGTTAGCTGGGAAGGCACGTGGCTGGTGTCTGCTCCAAAGTTCTGGTTTCAAATGGCTTTCTCCCAGGATGTTCCTCTGTAGGCTGCAGTTCCTCAAAAATGTCACTCTTAGTTGCTCTTGGGATATTTATCCTCTCTCAGCTTCTCTGGAGCAAGAGTCTGCTTTCAATGGCCATCTTCAAACTGTCTCTCATCTGCAGCTCCTGTGCTTTCTTCAAAGTGTCCCTCTTGGCTGTAGCTCCTCTTCAAAATGTCACTCTCAGCTGCACTGAGTTCCTTCTGTTTGTCAGCTCATTTATATGGCTCCACTGATCAAGACCCACCCTGAATGTATGGGGCCATGCCTCCATGGATATATCTCATCAGAGTTATCACTTACAGTTGGGTGGGGCGCATTCCATGCAAATAACCTAATCCAAACGTTCCAACTTAATCCCCACTAATATGTCTGCCCCACGAGATTACATCAAAGATAATGGTGTTTGGGGGACATAATACATTCAAACTGGCACATTCTACCCACTGGATCCCAAAATGACATTTTCTTTCCATGTACAAAATACATTCATTCCACAATATCACAGAAACTTAAATCATTTCAGTAACAATAGTTAAGCACAAGATCCCATCAAAATCAATTATAGGCATGGTCAGTCCTAAGGCGTAATTTTCCTTTAGCTGTGGATCTGTGAACTTAGAACAAGTTATGCGCTTCCAATATACAGAGGGACATTCATAGGATAAACGTTCCCATTGCCATAAGGAGAAAGGGGAAGGAAAACAGGGTTAACAGGACCAAAACAGTTCCTAAAACCTGCAGGGCAAACTCCATTAGATTTCAAAGTCTAAGAGACATTTACAGAACAATGTTGCATCCTTGGTTGGGGCTTGAGAGAGCGGGAGTCTAACCCTTCCTAAGGGCCTTTTCGGCAGCCCTTTCCTCTCCAAATGCTGGGGTGAGTTCTCCAACATATCCACACATTGGGGAGACTACCTTCTTGGCTCCACCCTCCTCAAATATCGGAGCAGCACCCGGATTCCCATCCATCTCCGGGGCACACGCTCAACCCCTTCAGAACAGTGGGTGGCAGCCAGGCTCTCCCCATTTCCCTGGGAATGTGCTCCACCCTCTTTGGGACCTGGGGTGGCAAAACTCTTCCAGAGCATCAAGGCAGAATGCCCACCCTCAACCTCCAGGGCAAACTCACCCTTTCCATGCGTGTGGGCCACTCTGCTCTCCCAGCCCAAGGCCTCTTGACTCCAGACCTCAACCTCCATGGCTCTGTCTTTGAAGAAATTTTCTCTTCAGTTTGTTCCTTGTCCGTCTCCTCCAATTCAGACAGGCAATGGCTCTGTCTATAAATATCTCACAAAAATTCTGTTGGCTTTGCATGAAGCACACAGGGGTCAAAGCTGTCAGACAATAGGACTTTCCACAGATCCTTTCTGCTTAACTCCTTTTCCAATCTTGGCTTGTACTGAAATGGCAGCTGGGTTCCATGTTTGGTTACATCCTCCCGTTGGGCTGTAGCTTCTGGAAGCCCATAATTTTCCAAGCCATCAGCTTCTGTTTTCTTTGATTCCAAGAATTCAGTTCTAAGTTTATCTCTCTCTGCTCGCATTTTACTATAAGCTGCAAGGAGAAGCCAGGGTGCATCCTCCACACGTAGCCTGGAGATCTCCTCAGGTAAGTATTCCAGGTTGTCGCTTTCAAATTCTTCCTTCCATCTGACACCAGGACTCAATTTTTCCAAATTCTCTGCCACTTTAAAACAAGGATAGCCTTTCTTCCAGTTCGCAACAACACATTCATCATTTCTGCTCAAGGCCTCGTCAGAAGTATCTTTCAAGTCCATATTTCCACAAACAGTCTCTTCAAAGCACTTTAGGCCTTTTCTATCAAGCTCCTCACAATTCTTCCAGACTCTTCCCCTTATGCATTTAAAAAGCCATTCCAACATGTTTGGTGTTTGCAAACTCAGCGGCACCAGCACCTCACTTCTGTGGTACCGAAATCTGTTCTAGTTTGCTAATGCTGCCAGAATGCAAAACACCAGGATGGATTGGCTTTTATAAAAGGGGGGTTATTTGGTTCCACAGTTACAGTCTTAAGGCTATAAAGTGTCCAAGGTAACACATCAGCAATGGGTACCTTCACTGGAGGATGGCCAATGATGTCCGGAAAACCTCTGTTAGTTGGGAAGGCACGTGGCTGGTGTCTGCTCCAAAGTTCTGATTTTAAATGGCTTTCTCCCAGGATGTTCCTCAGTAGGCTGCAGTTCCTCAAACATGTCACTCTTAGTTGCACTTGGGATATTTGTCCTCTCTCAGCTTCTCCAGAGCAAGAGTCTGCTTTCAACGGCCATCTTCAAACTCTCTCATCTGCAGCTCCTGTGCTTTCTTGAAAGTGTCCCTCTTGGCTGTAGCTCCTCTTCAAAATGTCACTCTCAGCTGCACTGAGTTCCTTCTGTTTGTCAGCTCATTTATATGGCTCCACTGATCAAGGCCCACCCTGAATGGGTGGGGCACATTTCCATGCAGACAACCTAATCTAAATGTTCCAACTTAATCCCCACTAATATGTCTGCCCCACAAGATTGCATCAAAGATAATGGCTTTTTGGGGACATAATACATTCAAACTGGCACAGCCCTCAAACTTTAGTTCTCAGACTTCAGCACAGATCAGATTTACCCAGAGGGCTTAAGAGGTGGCACCAATAATTTGCATTTATAACAAGATCCTCGGTGATGCTAATGCTGGTTGGGGACCACACTTTGAGAACTGCTGCTCTAATGGATCTCCATGGCAATTAGAATCAAACCTTGCAAGGTGCTACATCAGTGGTTCTCAATCCTGACTGCACATTAGAATCACCAGGGGGACTTTTCAATACACTCATGCCCAGGTCCCACCTTAGCTCAATTAAATTAGGCTCTCAGGGTCCCAGGTATGTGTGTGCGTGCATGTATGTAAGATTTCCAGATTATTCCATGTGTAACCAGGGTTAAGAACCACTGCCCTGAGAATGCAGGGGTATTGGCCTGCCCCACCTCAATGGTTGCTAACATGACCACAGACATAGAGGACTGGTGGTTTGATGGGTTGAGCCCTCTACCATAGGATTTGCCCTTGGGAAGACTGTTGCTGCAAAGGAGAGGGTAGGCCTCCCTATAATTGTGCCTAAGAGCCTCCTCCCGAATGCCTCTTTGTTGCTCAGATGTGCCCTCCCCTCTACTTGGGATCAGACACCCAGGGGAGTGAATCTCCCTGGCAACATGGAATATGACTCCCTGGGAGGAATGTAGACCCGGCATCGTGGGATGGAGAACATCTTCTTGACCAAAAGGGGATGTGAAAGGAAATGAAATAAGCTTCAATGGCAGAGAGATTCCAAAAGGAGCTGAGAGGTCACTCTGGTGGGCGCTCTTATGCACAATATAGACAACCCTTTTTAGGGTCTAATGAATTTGGGTAGCTGGTGGTAGATACCTGAAACTATCAAACTACAACCCAGAACCCATGAATCTTGAAGACAATTGTATAAAAATGTAGCTTATGAGGGGTGACAATGGGATTGGGAAAGCCATAAGGACCACACTCCCCTTTGTCTAGTTTATGGATGGACGAGGAGAAAAATAGGTGAAGGAAACAAACAAACAAACAGACGAAGGCACCCAGTATTCTTTTTTACTTTAATTGCTCTTTTTCACTTTAATTATTATTCTTGTGTGTGTGCTAATGAAGGTGTCAGGGATTGATTTAGGTGATGAATGTACAACTATGTAATGGTACTGTGAACAATCGAATGTACAATTTGTTTTGTATGACTGTGGTATGTGAATATATCTCAATAAAATGAATATTAAAAAAAAAAAGAAGAAGAAGAAGAACTGCCGCCCTGCCTGACCTGGCCCCTGCCTACCTCTAAGTCTCATCTCGTGTCAGGTTTGCCCTCTCTCACGGTATGCCAGCAATTCTGGCCCTCGGCCAGCCCAGGCTCACTTCTACCTCAGGGCCTTTGCACTCGTTCTTCCCTCTTGCCTAGAAGGTTCATCTCCTAGGTCTTTGTGTGGTTGCTTCCTTCTCACCATTTATGTCTCACTGAAATTTCATCTCTCCAGAAAATCCCTTCCTGACTCCCACCAGCCCACCTGGCAGACCTTCTCTATCCCGCTGTGGTGTTCTCCTCGTAGGGCCTGTTATAGACATTTATTCATTTGTTTATGTGCTTATCTGTTTTCTCTACTAGAATGTAATTTTCATGAGGGCGGAGGTTTTGTTTATCTTGTTTCCTTATTGTCCCCAGCACTTAGGATAGGATCTGGCACATAGAAAAGAACTTAAATATTTGTTGAATGAATGCTATCTGGGAAGAAGTCATCCTTAAGGAATCACATTCATTGCACAGGAGATAGTAAGTAATTGCTGGAAACAAGAGAAAATACCTTTTTAGGGTACCTTGCAGAAGTCATAAAATCTCAAGGGAAAATGAAAAGGCAAATGGAGGTGGCAACATGACTTGTGTGAATACAGTTGCAGACAGCATGAAATATTAACATTGAGATTCAGAGCATAAAATGCAACAGTGCATTTCAGCAGGTCAGTAACTTGTGGATATTGCTAATTAATATGTATTTTAAGTGCTGGTAGTCACAGTGCTGCCCGTGTGTACGGCCCTTGCCTGTGACCCTGCCCCATAGATGGTTTGGAAGTTCATAAGAAAATTGCAGACGGGGCAGACATGAGGTAGAAGAGCCCACGAGGAAGAAGCAACTAGCCTCCTGGAGTGGAAGGTGACCCAGTCTCCAGAGTGGGAGGAAGATGCCGTTTTGGTGACCGAAGTCTCAAACAGGAGTTATACTTAGTTCACAAAAGATGTGAGAAATAGAAATGGAATGGGGTGGACCAAAAACATAAACTCTTAACTAGGGGCAACTATTGACTATTCTTGTACAAGGAGCAAAAGCTGCTAAAATAAGATACCAAAGGCTATTTAAAAATTATTTCTTCTTTCTTCCAACACATGAACCTAAGACATCAAGCTCTGAAGTATAGGAAGAATAAATAGGGAGCAGTGACAAGCCAGGCTTTGGAGTCTGGTAGACTGTGCCCAAACCCAGCTCTGCAGCTCACTGTCACCTTTACTTTGGCAAGTGACCTCACTGGGCCACTCTCCAAGTACCTACCTCATAAGGCTACGCAAGGGTTAAAGGGGAACGGTGCTTGGTGCTCAGCACGCTGCCCAGCACTGGTCAGTGGCAGCTCTTATTGCTTTCACCTGCTCTTGTCTTGCT
>PVKY010010880.1:0-12352 GCA_004027775.1 Bradypus variegatus
TTTTTTTTTTTTTTTTTTTTTTTTTTTTTTTTTTTTTTTTTTTTTTTTTTTTTTTTTTTTTTTTTTTTTTTTTTTTTTTTTTTTTTTTTTTTTTTTTTTTTTTTTTTTTTTTTTTTTTTTTTTTTTTTTTTTTTTTTTTTTTTTTTTTTTTTTTTTTTTTTTTTTTTTTTGGTATGGCATCCAAATCTTTTTTAATGACTGCATTATCTTACTTTATTTCTGGGAGCATATTACTAATAGTTAAAAATTTTTCTTCTTCTTAATACTCAATTTCCATCAAGATCCTTTTCCCCCAGTTTGATTTCTATTTTTCAGGTTAAAGGAGTTCTTTAGATGGCTGGTAGTCCCTTGGTTGTCTGCTTGTGTAGATCAGAATCTCTTAACGTGTGGGTGGGGCTTGTCTACTCTGAGCCTCTCTGTAGGTTTGGCTTGGTTGAGCTGTTTGGTGAGAAACCTGGTACAAATGTTTGGTCTTTCTTCTTAGATTGGTCAGTGTCCACAGAGAAGACTCTTCCAATCTCGTAAGTGAAGGGTGAAGTGCTGGCTGCCAGTATCTTAGGAACTGAGTGAAGGAAGAGGGTTAGGGAAGGGTGGGGTAGAGGGGATGGTCAGTCTCAACATGCAGTCTACATTTTTTCATATAATCCCTGTTTAATACTTCCCAGAAAATAAAATTCTATACTTGTGCCTAGGTATTAGGAGAGAGCAAATGCCTAGAGTTTCACCCAGGCCTTCTTATTTTAGCCACTTCCTCTTTATTCCCACTTCAGAGATTCCTGCATACCATTTCCTGAGGCTTTTGAGAATTCTTCAGGGTAAATTTGGTTGTTTCTCAGCTTCTCCTGCTGTTAGCTTAGGATTCATCTTTTTTCAGGCCCTTTAAGTTATCCAACTGCTGTCCCATTTCCAAAGTGTGTTGCTTTGTCTACCTTTCCTTTTCTCCCTGCTCTTGTGGATTTAAGCCTTAAATAAGAAAATCCCCTTTCTATGACTTTAATGGAATTTCAAGAAGGAACCAAGTTAAATGCATATATTCAGTTCTCATTCACTTTTCAGCTCACTCCTGTGTGGTTTTCTTCTCCCACAATTCCACTGATACTGCTCTAGCTAAGGTCCCTAGTGATAGTGACCCCTAGCTTATAAAACTGTACTTTTTTTTTTTTTTCAGTTTTCATCTTACAGGAAAACATTTGACAGAGCTGACTACTCACTCACTCCCTTCTTGAAATGCTATCTAATCTTGCCTTCTTTAAAAACTATTTTAAAAAAACTTTGAGACATAATTCACATACCATAAAAGTCACCTTTTAGTGTACACGTCAATGATTTTTAGTCTATTCTCAAGGTTGTGCAGCTGTTACCACTGTCTTAATTCCTGAATATTTTCATCACTCCCAAAAGAAATCCCTTACCCATTAATCACTCCCCATTCTCCCCACCCCTTAGCCCCTGGCAGCCACTAATCTACTTTCTGCTTCTGTGGATTTGCCTATTTCAGACATTTTATATAAATAGAATCATACAATATGTAGCCTTTTGTGACTGGCTCCTTTCACTTAGCATAATGTAAAACTACATTTCTGTTCATTGAAACCATTTCCTGTACCTGTCCCTTCCCTGGCGTTCCAGGGTTCTGTTAGATTCTCCACCCTTTTCCTCTGCTCTCCTTCTAGGTGATCGCATCTACTCCCAAGCATTAAACACCACATTTGCTATTGAATCCCAGTCACTTGCCTACTTGCCATCATTACTTGGATGACTAACAGGCATCCCAAACTGACTGTGTCCAAAACAGAATTCAATTTTCTTCCCACACCAAAACCTAACTCTCCTGTAGTCATCCTCATTTCAGAAAATACTACCATCTTGCATCTTGTTGAAGTCAAAAACTTAATAAAACGTGTAAGTATGTATTTATGTGTATGATGACTCATTTTAGTTCTGTATCCCTCACTAGTCTAGGTCCACAAAGGCAGAGAGGGTGCTTATTTGGTTCACTATTGTATATCCAGTGCTTAGCACAACATATAATAGATAAGCAATAAATATTTTCTGAATGAACGAACAAATGAATACAAAAATAAAAAGACATAATTCTTGCCCTCAAGTTGTCTACAATTTTATTAGGCAAACCAGATGTCCATGTGTACTGTAAAGAACAAAATTGTCAACGTAAGTACTAAGGGTAATGCTTTGGGAGTATAGAGGCACCGTGATTAGGAAAACTACACAGAGATATTGGGGATTGGTAAGTTTTGTATAGGTGAAGAGGAATAATATGAAGCAAAGGCCTGGAAGTGATCCTTGAGTTGTTTGGGTGATAGTGTGGGTCTAGACTACTGCAACTTCAGAAACTATTTAAGAAACTAAGCCTATCAATTGTATAATTTGATTAATGGGACTTTTGGGAGGTAGAAGTGCAGTGCTTTAGCAAATGGGGAGAACTCTGTAGCAGTTACACTAACAGATACCCTACGGAATCAGGTGTTTTATATTCAGTATCTTATTTGGGCATCAGTATAAACAAAATTAAATATAAGTGTAAACTTTTGGCATAAAAATAATCATAAAAATTAATCTGATCTTGAAAATTAATCTTGTTTTCAGTTGAAGAGCTCACTCATTATGCTTCAGAGAACCTTTGATCTACTGAATAAGAACAAGACTGGCATGGCTGTCAAAAGCCAGTGATCTTAAGGACTGAAACTATGGACACATGGAACCAAAAGAAAGCATCAGGAAGAAAAAAAAAGGATGAAGGATTTTAATTGTCATAGGAATATTTCCATGTTTTTGCATTATTGGTACTTCTATTATGAACATTCTTTTTAATAACATTTATTTGATAATTAGTCCTCTATGACCTTAAGAATCCATCCTTTCACTTATATATAACACTAAGCTGTGAATTTCTCTAGTGAACCCTGAAATATATTGTGGAATTGAATTTCTGTGATATAAAAAGAAAATGAGGCACTCTGAATTGAGCGCTACAGCCTCATTTCTAAAACAGTGAGGTATGAGGTTTGATGCTTTATCTCTTAGCACAGAATCTGTAGTTAGATCCATTCAAGAGGCTACTAAAGAGAATATAAGAGACCTTTAAACCATTACTAATTTTAAAGGTTCAGTTTTTAGACATAACATTTCTAGATTTGTGTACTATAAATACTAAATATCTTCATTTATTTAGTATGCAAAGTCATACATGTAAATCTCATGTTGATTATTATCTGAAAGATTCTTCAGCCGTCTTGTACATTTGTGAAAGAAATAGTTGCTTTTTCTTAAGGGAGCTATCAGAGGTGAGATTGTCTTGTCTCTTTATACATCAATTGGCAAAAAAGACAATTTAGAAAAAAGGAAACGTGTATAAAACCAGCACTCAAAATGAGAAACCATACTCTGAGTTTTAAAAACCAGAAGATTATGTTAAAATCTGGGCATTTAGTGACACCTAATGAATACTTGAACTAAGCTTGGCTTCAGCTTACCAGTCTTTCATGGTGAAGTGAGCCATATGGTCAAAAATAATTTGTGCATTACTTTTCAGTAGCCAAGTATGGCTTCATTCTTTATACGTGTGTGTGTGTGGCTTATTTCAGTTGATATTATAAGCCAGACACAAACTTAACTCTTTAATAAAAACTTTTGGGGACATACATGTCCCAATACAAGGGTACTGACTTTAAAGTTGTAAGGCAAACACAAGTTTAGATGCTTTCATAAAAAGTTTTTAGGCCTATATGTCTTAATACAAGTGGTTCATGAAAATTAGGACTTTGTGAACTGACTTTGATCCAGATTTATTTTTCAGGAATTAGGGCAAGTTCTGTAAGATTTTTATTGTTTTGTCCTCTTGAGATCTGTCTCTGGAACCAAAGAAGGACAGTGTACAATAATTGGTATATATTTTACTGTTTGAACAACTGTTGTCTTTAGTTACACGTTTCCTTTTTTCCATAGTCACAAAAGATACATGGGATCGGTGAAGTCCTTTTTGAGATGCCTGTTAAGAATGGAAGTATTGACTGGTAAATCCCAACTGTCCCGGCTGGGGGTCACCGACCTGGGGGCTCTTTTGTAAGGATTTACAAAGTGTACGGTTGTGAGAGTGACTGTGGATTTTAAACTTGAAACCTCTTCTCTATTAAGTTCACAAAAGCTATCATTGATAAGCTGAATAGTTTTGCATTTTCTTTAAAACGAGAGATCCTACTTGTACTTCATAACATACCTCAAAGAAATTGACCAAAGTTGCTTTATAAAACATGTATGCATGCAGAATTCAGTTAATAAAACTTGAGCCTGTTATGTAAGTTAAGTTTCAATAAAACATAAAAAAAATCTGATTTTTAGTTTTTCTTCTAAAACAAAACAAAGGCAAAAAAGTAGTAAGCCTGTTTTAGTGAAAACGTGTATATGGGCCTACACTCATGTTAGGGCAATTTCATTTAACATATGCAGACTGCTGCAACTAAAATACTAGGTGGTCCCCCTGGTCTAATATCCTGACTCTTCGGCAGAATGCATGAAAATGAACAAATTAGATACATTAACAGATTAAAGAGCAGCAATGGGCCTTTAAGGGACGGTTAGCACATGTGGGGGCGGTACGTCAGCAACATTTTGCAATTGAGATCTCCCCCAGCGCCTGCTACCGGCTTCGGAAAGCAGGCTTGCCGACCCACGGGTCTCACCGAGTTCGGAAATCCTCCCCGTCCCGGGTTTCCCGTATTTCCGTCTCAGCACCTCTCCCTGCCCAAGGGTTTCGGGGGTTGCCCCGCCCGCGCGCCATCCGCAGGCTCCGGCCAGGGCCGGGCGAAAAGTCTGGCGGCCGCCTCGACCCCATCTGGGGTGGGGAGGGCCGAAGGTGAAGGGCCAGCCTTGCGTCCCTCCATCCCGTCCCCCTCCCGGGGACCCGTCCGGCGAGCAACAGGGCCGCAGGCAAAGGAGGAAGGGCCTCGCCGGCGGGCTCGGCGGATCCGCGGGCGGGCTCGCGGGCGGTGCACGTGCGGGCCGGGAGGGGACCCCCTGCGCCGGAGGCGAGCCACCCGGAAGCGCGCGCGGACCTCCCGGCCCGCCCCCGCCGGCCGGGTGGCGGCAGGGACCGCGCTGGTGTGGGACGCGCCGCCAGGCTGGCGTCGGGCTGGGGTCACAGGTGGACGGCGGTGGGGAGGGTGCGGCCAAGCGGAGCCGGGATCCCCAAGACTCCAGTCGTCAAGCCCGGAGCACCGCAGAGCTGAGATCGGGAAAGGCGTTCGCGCCGCTAGCGGAGCCGACCCTCCTTTCCTCCACCTGGGCCTCTTGGGCGGCGGCCGTACCTCAGACCCGGAGAGCAGGTAACTTCCCTTCCAAGGTCATTCTCTAGATCGGGCTGTGCTCGCGGCCGCCCACGTCTTCACGATTGGCTGCGGCGGCTAAGTCTGCCCCGCGCGGGTCTGGGGAGAGGGGCTGGACGGCGACCCGAAGCACTGCCGCGGGCGCCTGGTGGCCTCCCGGGAGCCGGGCGCGCTTCCCGACGCGTCTGCTGGCAACAGTGGGCACACGCTTCGCCTCTCCCTGCAATCCTGAGGATGGGTTTCCACCTGCGCCCAAGCTTCGGGCGGGGGCCGGCCGGCACCTCCAGTACCCGCGGCTGTCCCGGGCCGCGTGGTCGGCTGTCGCCATGGGAACGCTGGAGCCAGGCGACGCCTGCCGTGCATGGGTAGGGGCGATCAAGGCCTGGAGCCCCCTGCTTGGCCAAGCGGAGTCACAAAGCCTGATGAAAACGGGACCCTTTTCTTACTATTTGATTGTTGCGGCGTTGGTGGTTAATCAGTGAGAGGGGTGGATGTGTTTACAAAATGTGAGTTGTGTTCTTAACAGTTTAACCTTCTGAAAGAGCTTCTTCTGACAGGTGCGAATCATGACACCAAAGGGCACTATGAAGCCTGTGAAGAAAAAGAAAACGGAAGAGCCTGAATTGGAGCCCCTGTGCTGCTGCGAGTACATAGATCGAAATGGGGAAAAGAACCACGTGGCTGCTTGTTTGTGTGATTGCCAAGATCTAGATGAAGGGTGTGACAGGTTAGTGCAGAGTATTTCTCCGTGCCAACCCCACTTGCCCTTCTGAGAACCCCTTTATATTTTCAGCTTAGCCATCCAGAACGCTAGAATTTGCTCTTGAATTCTCTTTCTAGGGATCTAAAATTGAGAGTTCTCTTCTGTGTCATGTGTGAGGATTTTATAAAGATGAATTACTCAGCAGTGTACAACTGTTTGACGACCTAGCTTAGTTTACTAGGACATTATTTTTGTTAAAAAGGAGAAGATCAGGGAGAGAGCAGGCAGTTAAAAGGGTAGCTGGCAAGTTAAATATATGAAAAAATAAAATACAAGCCACAAGAATCCATAAGTTTAAAGTTTAAAATGAACACATTAGTTCCAGAAAGTTCCTACGTTGGCAGTGGCCTCATCATTTAAAGATTGACTATTGGAGACTGGGTTGTACCTGGCCACAGAGGGTCTCGAGAGATCGTTTTCCAGGTGGAAGGCGCGTGGCTGCCCTGGATGGACTGCTTTCAGTGTGAGCAGCAACACTATCTGGCTTGATCATATTGTATTTGGCTTTCATTTTCACCACTGTCCCAGGTAATGGCAATTTCTATGAGAAGACAATTTTTACTATCACTGAAAAAAATTCTGTACCCAACAGTAATAACCCATTTTTTTTATCCAGTTTCTCAAAAATTGCATATTCTTAAATTATCATCATATAGAAAGCATAGGCAAGAGGAATAGGGTGTTGGCAACTTGCTTTCCTCATTAATAATTACTTCTGGTTAAAAAAGTCATTGCAACTGCAAATTGCTGACTTAGAGCTTGGTGCACTAATCTAACCATTAAAAGCATTTCTTAGGGACCACTGCAGTCTGGTGCCAACATTGATTCCTAAACACCCCGTACACCCTTTGTAATTCCTCCTAGTCTTTATTACAGATGTCTTGAAATAAAGTTCTTTAGAATCTGTAGTCTGAAATCCATACTTCAAAAATGGAGTACTTTGTACTAACGAACAGAAAAATGATGCTGTTTCTATAATCTGCCATCGCTCAAGACCGCAGCTCTTCCATTAACCTTGCTAAAATGCTTCCTCCTTCCCAGCTCTTGAGATCAGGTCTGTCCCCTGAGTTCTTTGCTCTGCTCTCTCCTTCCCTCTCCTCTGGAGATTGGCTCTCAGTGTTTCCACGTCCCTGCTGCTCTGTTTGGTCCCCATATTGTTATCTCCTGCTCACTTCCTAAGTTTTAGCCCTACTTTTTAAAGTTGCTTTTCTAAAATCAAATTTTCCTTAAAACCTTGCCTTTCCTTATTAGTTTAGGTGTGCAAAAAACTCAGCAAATACTATTTTGCCCTCCAGGCTCTGATGATTTTGATCTCTAGTCTTCCTTATGCAGAACCGTGCCACTGCCAGACTGGTTTATTCCCTGGGCCCTGGACAGGATTTGTACTGTACACATTTCTCTCCACTGGATGGTTCCTTCCCTTTTCCTTCCCTGCAAAATGCTAGCCAGCCTTCAAAGTCAAGCACAGATGTCAGCCTTCTCCATGGACACCTCTCTGATGACTTCATTCAGAAATATTCACTCCTCTTAGTACTCCTGATGATTTCTGACCATAATAATTCATTGGGTGATTATTGCTGCTTTGCCACTTACCTAATATTTCTTGAATTCCTGTGCCATCTCCTCTTCACAACTAGATTGTGCAATTTTTTTGATACTTATTTATGACTATATGCTCACCCAGGTCTAAATGGTACTTAATGGAATATATGTGCATTTATGTGTGTGTTTAGTGGAGAAATAATCTTGGCTGTTAAATTGCTAAACATTATCTTCTCGTTCACTCATTCATATTAAAACAAAATAGGTGAATCCGAAAAGCTTGTTTTTACTGTTAAGGAAGTAGAATTCTTGGTCTTTGGCCTTTTATTCATTTATCCTGCTGTTTGGCATACAGTGTTCAGGATTTTTATTTCAACAAACCCACAGGAAGTGCCTTCTCTTTGTGCTTTTTCTGAATAGATGGATTACATGTAAATCTGTGCAGCCAGAAACTTGTGAAAGAATCATGGATACAATTTCTGATCGCCTCCGAATTCCTTGGCTTCGGGGAGCCAAAAAAGTTAACATTAGCATCGTTCCCCCACTCATCTTACTGCCCGTCTTCCTCCGCGTGGCTTCCTGGCACTTCCTCCTGGGGGGGGTGGTTTTGATTTCCCTTCCTGTGCTGGCCCTGTGGTACTACTACCTCACTCACAGAAGGAAAGAACAGACCCTGTTTTTCCTGAGCCTCGGACTGTTCTCACTGGGCTACATGTACTATGTGTTCCTTCAGGAAGTGGTCCCCAGAGGACGTGTGGGGCCCGTCCAGCTGGCTGTTCTCACCTGTGGGTTGGTTCTGATACTCTTAGCCTTATACAGAGCCAAGACAAATCCAGGCTACCTCAGAAATCCAGCAAGCAGCGGCAGCTCTGTGAGCAACAGCCAAGTTGAATACCTGAATGGAAAAGGACAGGAGAAGACCAAAGGGTTCCCTGGAGCAGATGTGTCAGGCAGTCTCAACAATCGAACCACGAAGGATGAACTGAAGGGCTCTTCCAAGATGGTGGCCGAGAGCCCCACCAGGGTGAAGGAGGACTGGTGCGCCCAGTGCCAGCTGGTGCGCCCGGCCCGCGCATGGCATTGCCGGATATGTGGCATCTGTGTGAGGAGAATGGATCATCATTGTGTCTGGTATGTTGGAAAAACTCGGAGGCTTGGAAAATTACATTCACGTAAACCTCTCTGAGCCGTGTGATCTTTGTGCCAGCCTAAAATTTCTCTCCTTCCTGGCTTTACACCTTGTAGATATTTGTGGGCTGTTATGATGTTCCCACTTAGTCATCAGGTTTTCGAGTTTCACAAATTTAGTTCCTTCAGTCATTTCCTGAAGGAAAATAGCACACAAGTCTCTCTCTCTGTTTTTTTTTTTTTTTGGCTTTTTTTGCTATTCTCTTTTGACCTGCTCCTCATTTATTTTCTCTTTTCTAATATGGAAGTATCTATGATTGGATTTTTTTTTTTTTTTTTTAGAATTTACCAGTTCAGTATAAGCCTATTTCCCTCTGCTACTCCTTTTGAACACAGAGATCAAGAAAGCCATTTCCTATTTTTAGGTGACTTTGTCTTCTCAATATACATCTTTAATCGTTTTTAATGTCACCAGTAATTTCCACTGAACATTACTGAGTTGAGGCCCTACTAAATAGCTCCTTATTTGGCAATTTGCAGAAAGATGGACTCTTCTGCCTCCTGGCTGGTCAGTGACAAAGCAAGACACATAAGGTCCTTAAACCAAAAGTGCAACTTTTAAAGATAATGTTGCAGTTTTGCTGGATAAATCTAACGAAAGGGGGTAATTATTTTGAATGTGAATGTTATAAGCAGCAGATTTGCAACTTTACCGCTCTTTAGGTAGTTGCTGTAAATGAATTGCACTTTTTGTGTCTAGGATCTGGTTATGCAGACTTTCCGCTCAGAACAGGTGTAAGAGAAGGTGAGGGTGCAGGAAGGCACCTCAACTGCAGGGACGGCTCTTGTTGGGGGCTTTTTCTTTAGGAGTAAACAGGTTCATTTTTAGATATTCCACTTAAGTGTCTTTGTCATTTATTCCCATGTGTATGTGGTGACCCATTTACAAATGCTGGTTTGCAGAAGGTCTGACAGCCTTGCCTGAAAGCCACCTCTGCCCACTCAAGCATCCCGGTGTGTAGGGGGCTGTCTGTCCTGCCCTGCAAATGGCCATAGCCTGTAACTGCTTTTACCTGACAACAGTCTGCATATTGAATTGTTCTCTTCCCCACACCGCGTTTCTAGCCTCTTGGGATATTTTTATTAATATGTACTTTAGTATTTATTTCCCATACTGTGTAATGCTTATGATTTAGCATTTATAAGTCTTTGTAATTATGTTATTTATCCCCTTTTCCTTATCATGGTAATTACGATGTAAAATCTCCCAGTTGGGTAATAGATTTCACTTATTAATATTTAGACAAATTTGTTAGCCAGGTTCTGCTTTTTACTTAACAAACAATATGATTAGTCCTTAAACTAATGATATGATTCCACTTTGCAAAGAGCAGAGATTGTAAGACTATCTATTATGCAAAGAGCAGAGAATGTATGACTACCTCCCTTAATAAATGGACAAGGTTTTAATTCTGTAAAGTTAAAAAAATAGGAGATGTTACTTTTTAATAACTGAAATCCACAGTACCACTATTAAAAGCTTTCTTGTTTATTATCTGAGTTATATAGAGAACTTTTAAAAACATGTTTGCTTTCCCCCCTCCTCTATGCTGTTTTGAGGATAAATAGCTGTGTTGGAGAATCAAATCATCAAGCATTTATACTTGCCCTTTCGATCTTCTTGCTCACCTCGGTGTATGGGATAACGCTGACCTTGGACACCATTTGTAGAGACAGAAGTGTCTTCACAGCTCTCTTCTATTGTCCTGGAGTTTATGCAAATCACAGGTGAGATGTGGACACCACAGTAGAGTGGCCCATGGAAAAAGGAATGGATATTGCCATTTACAGGAGCTATTATTTGCTGCTAGGTGAGGAATTTTCAGTCCAAAACATAGCCTTTGGGAATGCTAGGTGTCCTCTGAAATTGCTGACAAAATTGTGCAATGGATATGTACATTTTTCTGGGGTGATGATGAAAGGATCCCTGACCCTTAAAAAGTGAGGAACCAGCACTCTGGAAGTGGGACCAGTCCTGACCAGGGACTTGCAAAGTCACATGGCCATTCGCATGTCCAAGAGAGCAACAGTGAAACTAAAACAGTGAACAAACTCACTAGTGGTCTATTTTGTCATAAAAATACCACTTTATTGCTGCCTTTTGAGGCTTTTAGCCCAATCTTTATTGACTACTTCTGACCCTTTTGAGAAGTGTTCATACTCTCTATAACCTTTCTTTCCTTTCTAACCTCTATTGGTTTTTCCTGCTCTACTTTTTTTTTAATCAGTACTCATGATTACTGTGGTATCTAGGTCAAAATTTCCTTAAGCATTTTTAAGTTGGGGCACATTTATGTATTGTAAAGATGTCCATAGTATGGCAAAAGCTGGGATTTTTTTAGCTTTGGCCCCAGCTAACCCCTGCTCTGACCCCCACAGTTTCCCCGTGCCTGGGTACTTTGTTCCTTGTCCTCCACCATTTTCCTGTGACTGGGGACTCTGGTCTCTGTGGTTCCCAATCCAAGCTGGAGCAGCTCTGCTACTGACCTGCCTTCCTTTTCTTTCTTTTCTCTCTTCATTTTTGGAACAGTCCCTGCTCTTGTCAACGTAGTACCCCATCCAGGTATTTGTTTTTATTTTAATCTGTGGACACATCTCCCCAATGGCATTATTAAAATAGATTGGATTCTCAGGGTGTTTCTTTTCCGTCCATATTGAGAGTTTTATTAGGTCGTGAAATTCTTCAGTAACAACGTGGGTGATAATTGTCCTCAAGCAGAGCATGTCTATATGTTACTATGCATGTGTTTTGAAGACTTGCTGTGGACGATTTAAACAAAATGAGCACTACCCTGTCACTGGTTCTCACCCCACTCTGCATGTTCCATTTGCATCACCTTGTTGAGCCTTCATTTTCCTCATCTTTATGGTGAGGTCCTGGATTTAATCATCTGTGAGGTCCTTTTCAGCTTTAGAAATGAAGATTCTGACTGCATTTATTTCCAGCTAACTCCTCATGTGCAAATGTTTGCATGAAAATAATAAATGGCAGACACTAATTGGCAGCCCCTCCTTGCGGTCTCATTAACAAGCTGGAAGTTTTCTCGTCCTGTGATTCTCCTTGGCTTTAGGAAGCTGACAGTTGAAATGTTGTGGTGCTCCTACATATAAGTAACTAAAGGGCTTCAGTATGGGAGTTATCATTTTATTTGTGTTCAGCAGCGTTAGACTGAAAAGAATGGAGATTTATAACTTTAGCACTACTCCTAAGTTCCCACCTTCAGCTTTCTTAAGGAAGTTTGTAGCAATCTCATGTTGTCTTAGTTTTCTTATAAATTAGGTATAACTTCTGGATTATTCTTTCATTCAACAGCTTTTGAACTATTATGTCAGGCACTGTGCTGGTTGGGGGGGCGTGTGCAAAATGAAAAAAAAAGAAGCATCAATAATTAGAACATAAAATAGAACATGCTAGTTGTCATAAGTCAAGCAGGTTATGGGCTTTCTGAGGAAAGTAAAGTTTCTTCCAGTTGGAAAGATTGGGGCAGGCATCAAAGCCCTTAAATAGTTAAGTGCT
>PVKY010010881.1:0-12355 GCA_004027775.1 Bradypus variegatus
AGCATTGTAAGATTAAATAAAATATTACAACAGCCCTATGATGGTTCCCTTTTATAGACTTCAGGGGAACTGAGAAACTTGCCAAGGTCTTAAGTAGAGGGGCTAGATTTGAACCCAGACCTGTGTGACTCCAGAGCCCACATAAGAACCCCCACACTGACTGCGTCTTTTAAGGTGACAAACATTTTCTGCACTGTTTGTGAATGACCCAGATCTCTTCCTGGCCCCTCCCTGTGCTAGAGGGAATCTGGGCCAGTGAGCCCCTTGTTCATTCTCCAAAGAAGACTGGACCCCAGGGCTCAGCCTCTCTACCGAGGCAGCTCCCTGAACTCCAGATCCTCTGAGCTGTGCCTGTAAATCAAGATAAGAAGGGCTCTCAAGGTCGTGGCTAGAGCCTCAGGACCAAGCACCATCCAGGGGTTGTTGGACCTTGTGCAGAGAAGAGAAGGATGTGCAGATCCAGGGAGCATGTGAGCTAGAGTTCTCCAAGGCCCTTCTCTTTAACCCAAGAGTCTCCAACACCAGGGTGTTTCAGACCTCACAGTGGCCAGGCTAGGGGCAGAGGGAACCTCAGGCCTTACAGAGGGTCTACTATGTCCACAGAGTGGAATGGAGATAGAGAAGAGAACAGGGACTGGGGAAAGGACAGGAAACGAGATGAAGACCCAGCCACAGCGGCAGCTTCTCTGCAGCCACCTGCCTGGTTGAGATGGAAACGCTGATTCCAGCTCCAGCCCCCAGACAGGCTAAGAATATCCCAGAAAAGCAACAGCCACCACCCCCACCCTTCTTGATCTGCTCCTGCATCTGGAGCGTTATGCTGGGCGCTAGCAGGGGCAGGGAGGAGATGGAGTGGGGGTGGGAAGGAGTGAAATTTGGAGTGAAGGCCAAAAGAGAGGAGGCAAAAAAAGGGCTGGGTGGAGCCAGGAGAAGGTGAACTGCAAAACAAAGCTATCAGGGGAATGCTGAAGGCCTGGGCAGGAAGAACTGTTCTCAGGGTGCAACAAAGGAAGGTGAAGGCAGGAGCCAGGGAGTTAGAGAGGGAAGGTCCAGGGGGGAGGAGGGGGGAGAGAGGGTTTGAGACAGCAGATAACCTGGAAGGGAGACCATGGCTCCCCCTTAAGCAGAGTTTATGGCAAAGAAAGGAGCCCCCAGCTCACCCCTGTGCTCCCTGCCACCTTCATCCTGGGCCTTGCAGCATCTCAGCCTTGGCCCCTTCTCTCCCTGCCCCAGATGAGGAGTCTGTGCTCCCAACACTCTGTTCCAAGGAACCTATGTTCAGTCTCCTTAATTAAGTCCTTCTAACAAGGAGCCTGCCGAAGTAGGAAAGAGTGAGAATGCAGGGTCTCGCTCCTGGGACTTGGCAGCACCTCCTGGTCTGTAAAACTCTCCCCACTCTCCACCATTACCTGGGGGTGGGAGTGGGGGTTCTGCTCCACTTCACCACCTCCCCAGGGCCTTACTCCTCCCCACCCCAGTTCCCCTGGGGTAAGGTTCTCAGGAAAGGGCAAGAAGGCTGAGCTGGTGCATGTCCCCACTTTGCACACCTGACGAACTGAGACCCTAGGGTGGGGGATTGGATCATTGGAGCACCTGGGGGGCAGCAAGACCCAGGCATTCAGATGCCCTGACATGGGGGTGCAGTGACTTTGGGTTTGGGGACCTCCATCCCTGATGTCGATTGGGACAACCCTGGGACTCAGCTGTCTTGCATCTCCTTTGCCTCGCCAGATTTCACAGGCCCCTCTGAAGCTGGAGGAACCTAGGGGATTTACATTGCTGAGAACATGAGTTTCTCTCCCCTCCCTCTACTGGGCTGGAATGCAGAAGTGCAAACCTCACGCAGATGCTGTGCCCACAAAGACCGAGCATGTCAGACGGAAACAGATTAGGGAGAACCAGACAGGGCGGGAGCTATAGAGTAAAACAGATTCACAGGACTGATTTTTTTGAAAATCAGGACTGTAGAACTGAAAGAGGCTTTAGGAATTATTTATCTTTTAGTCCAAGCCCCAAAATTTTATCTTATTCTATGAATATTCATGTTTTATCTGAAAATAAAAGTAAAATATAAAGAACCCCCGCATCTTAAATATGAAGAAACAGAGGCCTGGAGAGCTGAAATGACTTCTCCAAGGTCATGCAGCTGATAAGCTGTGGACTAGAACCCTTGTCTCCTGCTTCCTAGATTATGTTCTCTCAGAGAGGGAGATACATATAGTAAAAGTGGAAAAGAATCTGAGCAAAATTGCCTGGAGATGTTTCCTTCCAAAAAGCCCACCTCCTCCATGAAGTCTCTTTCTGATTTCACTCTAGTTTATCCCTCTAGGCCTCCACTCTATAAAAACAGAACATCCCTTTTTCTCATCCCCTGGTGCCTCCAGCATGTATGTAACTGAGATGCTAGCACTCTTTATGGATCTGTTTTGATTATTTTCTGTTTGCCCTTTAAAATTCCATCTTGCATATCGTAGGCTAGGGGCCCAGGCCCAGCCCTTACCCGGGTCATCGTGCATCTGCTGCCTCTGCTGGGGTTGGAGATTGGGAAGGCTGATGTCAGAAAGAGCATCGGGTCCCTTCCAATCAGTCCAAAGAGGCTTCTTGGAGGAGGTGGGATTGTGAGAGCCTGACAGAAGGCAGGGTGTTGTGTGAGGGAGAGTTCTGGCTCAGGGTTAGAACCTCAGCGATTCAGGGGGTGTGAAGAGACCAGCAGGGCAGAGAGCCCATGAGTCAGAGAGGAAGGCCTAAGGCACGGTAAGGTGAAGAGACCCTCTGAGGCTCCTGGTTTGGGGGCCCTGAGCAGAGAGGGAAATTTTTGATCCTACTAAGAGGAAAATAGGAGGTCACTGCTGGGCTGGTATGGTGGGGGTACCATAGTGGTGACATCTGTGGGTGCTGCATAAAAGATCCTGTCCTAAATGCCACCAGCATAAGGCCTTACATCAATGAGGGACTCCCGGGAGCAGAGCTGGTAGGACCCATGTGCCACTGAGATCCACGTGCCCAGTGTTTCTGCCAGAGGAGTTCAGTCTCTGTGGGGCTCGTCCTAAACTACTAGTGAGCTGACTGTTCCTTGGGTATCAGATAAAGGCTGACTCAGAAAGCCTTGTAGGTAGAAGTGGGGTCAATTATGGGAGCTGAAAAGAGGGAACATTTTCTGCTACCTGGGGAGAGTGGCAGGCCAATTTGGGCTGTGAGAGAATAAAGATCAGACCCCAGGGAGCAGGAGAGACCCTGTTGAGAAAGTGCACACTGGGCGCCAAGTCGGAGGGAGGCACTAGTCTGCATGTGTAAGGCGGTAAAGGGGTTTGAGGTATGAAGACAAAGGCACACCATGGATGAGGAGGTGAGTGAGCAGGGGCTGTATAGCAGCTAAGAAAAGCTGGTGACTCTGGCAGCTGGAGCACAGCCCAAGGGGATTCTAGAACAGCCTATCTGGAATGAACTAAACACATACACATACATACACACATGTGCACACACACCCTGGCAGCATGAATCCTTGGAGCATGTTGATGGTCTGTGGGGAGCATGGAGGCAACTCCAGGGACAATTCTCAGGTTTTTGCCAAATCCATAGGCAGGGGCTTCTCTCTCCATCAAACCCATATCTACCTCCAAGGTCCAGCATTAAGAAATCAGAAGATTCCTGACTTGGGGTAGCCACAGAGAGCACGGTGGACACAGTCCTACAAAGCAGTTAGAATAGGCCCCAAACAGGGCTCAGAATGTGCAGGGAAAGCCTGATTATCCCAAAATCCAGGGCAAAGGCCTTGCCTGGCACTAAAGAGGGGACAGACAGCCCCAGAGAGACAGAAATGGGGAGGACCCAGCCTAATTGTTTGCACCTGGGCGTGAGGACACCTGCAATCACAGCGGCAGGAAACACTTAATGATGAAAGCCCACCTCCACCTGTACCCAGGGCCGGGCTGCAGGTTGAACCAACCCTTTGGGACCTCCCTATGCACAGGAGACCCCCTCGGCAGTCCAACCCGGGGGAGGCCAACTAATCCAATTTCCACTGTTTCCCCAGGGGCCACCCATCCATCACCAATCCAAGAGTGGGATCAGAGTGTGTTCTGGGTGAAGGCAGTGACAGGGAGCACAAGAGAAGAGTCCAGGGCCTCTCTGGACAGGCTCAGCTGCAGATAATCAGGCTGGCAACAGCGGCCCCAGACGCATCAGAGCGTCTTGTGGCCCCTCGGGGCAAAGGTCCCCCCACTCTCCAGTCAGGAATCTTCTGTGACTTGCAGAAAGGCCCCAGCCCCGTCAGCACCCCTTCACAAGCAAAGCAAGAGTGAGCCTGCTGCCGCCCTCCAGAGGTCGGGAGGGAGGATGAGAAAAGGCCTGGCCAGACCGAAGGAGCCAGTGCAGCGCAACCCAGCTGGGGCCGGGCCGTCGGGATGAGGGCACGCACTGCCCACGCTGCCGCCCAACACGTACACTACAGAGGGGGGATGTCACCAAGACATCTCGGCTACCACAAGCCAGTGCATCCAAACAAGCTGACCCAGGGCCCTAGAACTTAGAGGAGAAGGAGGAAGCAGTCACCCCTCTCCGCAGCTCTGACCCTGAGGGGGCGCCCCTCGAACGACCACCACCTTCTACACCCTTTCTCTGTACCCAGGTGAAGGATGGAGACCCGAGACTGGAGAGGGGGGGCAGGTCTTGAGATTGGTATGGAAGACTCTATTGGTCAGAGGAGCTGCCGATCATGAGGAAAGCTCGGACAAGGATTGGCTGCGTGAGGCGGGGCGCGGCGCGGCGAAGGAAGGGGCTAAGGGGAGGGGCTAGCGCTGCAGCTGGCGCAGCTCAGTCTCCCAGCAGCCGCCGCCAAGCAACCCGGCAGCCACCTTCCCCGCCCGTCCCCGCGCCCCGGCCGGGGCTAGGCCCCCCACCGCCGGGTCTCCGGGGGCTGCAGCAGCGGCGGCAGCGGCGCCGCCGCCCGTGGTTTTCGCCGGGGCCCGGGCGCCGGCCCCGCTCCGCAGGATGGGCACGGTGCTGTCTCTTTCCCCCGCCTCTTCGGCCAAGGGCCGGAGGACCGGCGGGTTGCCGGAGGAGAAGAAGAAGGCGACGCCCGCGGGGGACGAGGCGCTCGGGGGCTACGGGGCGCCGCCAGCCGGCAAGAGCGGCAAAGGCGAGAGCCGGCTCAAGCGGCCGTCCGTGCTCATCTCCGCGCTCACCTGGAAGCGCCTGGTGGCCGCGTCCGCCAAGAAGAAGAAAGGCAGCAAGAAGGTGACGCCCAAACCGGCGTCCACCGGCCCCGACCCCCTGGTCCAGCAACGGAACCGCGAGAACCTTATCCGCAAGGGCCGGGATCCTCCCGACGGCGGCGGCGCCGCCAAGCCTCTGGCAGTGCCCGTGCCCACTGTGCCGGCCGCCGCCGCCACCTGCGAGCCGCCGTCGGTGGGTAGCGCAGCCGCCCCGCCGCCGGGCTCTGGCGGGGGAAAGCCGCCGCCGCCCCCAGCCCCGCAGGCGGCGCCGCCGGTGCCTGGAGGCTCGCCGCGGCGGGTCATCGTGCAGGCGTCCACCGGCGAGCTGCTGCGCTGCCTGGGCGACTTCGTGTGCCGGCGCTGCTACCGCCTCAAGGAGCTGAGCCCCGGCGAGCTGGTAGGCTGGTTCCGCGGCGTGGACCGCTCGCTGCTGCTGCAGGGCTGGCAAGACCAGGCCTTCATCACGCCCGCCAACCTGGTGTTCGTCTACCTGCTGTGCCGCGAGTCGCTGCGCGGGGACGAGTTGGCGTCGGCCGCGGAGCTGCAGGCCGCCTTCCTCACCTGCCTCTACCTCGCCTACTCCTACATGGGCAACGAGATCTCCTACCCGCTCAAGCCCTTCCTCGTGGAACCCGACAAGGAGCGCTTCTGGCAGCGCTGCCTGCGCCTCATCCAGCGGCTCAGCCCACAGATGCTGCGGCTCAACGCCGACCCCCACTTCTTCACGCAGGTCTTCCAAGACCTCAAGAACGAGGGCGAGGTCGCCGCCGGCGTCGGGGGTCCCCCGAGCGGAGGGGCGCCCGCCGCTTCCTCGGCCGCCAGGGACAGCTGCGCGGCCGGAGCCAAGCACTGGACTATGAACCTGGACCGCTAGGGACTCCCGGGGGCCGCGCCCGCCCCCCACCCCAGCCCCCGACACACACTCGGAGCCCCCGGGACCATCTCGCTGCCGCCGCCGCTGTTACCGTCCCTCTGCGCCGGGGCCGGGCGGAAAAGGAGCCGCCCCTGGCCGGCAGGGGAGGGTGGAGGCCGGAACGCTAAAGGCCGCAGCGTCTGAACTTGCTGGGCGTGGGGGTGCGGGAGAGAGCACGGAAGGGAACCCCCAGCCTCTACCTTTCTGCCTGTCTGCGCCTCCCTCTCTCCAATTCTACCCACGTCTTCGCCTTCCCAACTTTGCCTGTCTGTTAGTCCATCTTCCCTTGGTCTTCCTCCCTCCTTCCTGAATCTTCTCTCCTCCTCTTGGCCTTCTTATCTCCCCCTCTGCCTTTCCATTTTCTAGTCTTTGGGGGTAGGGGGTGGGGAACTCTCCGTCTCCATCTTACCCCCTGCCTAACTGCCCCCTATTGGCCCCGTTTCCCTGCACCTTTCTCCGCATCTCCCCTTCTTGTTCCCATTTCCCCTCTCTCCTGTCATGTGTCACCAGCTTCCCTCATGTCTACCCTCCCCCCGCCTATCTCGCCCTCCATGTCTTCCCTCAACTGAGTCCCAATACCCACCCATCCCCCAAACGAAAGGGAAGGTTAGTTCCTAATTTGGATGGACTGAGGTGCAGCGAGAAGCTGCAGCCCTGGGCAGCCAGACAACCACCAGGATGGCCTCTCACCCCACCCCCACCTACTCTCTCAACCTTTTCCAACGTGTTGCATGCCGGGAGTTGGGGGGAGGGGGGTGCCGGCTTCAGGAGGCAGAGGTTTGGGGGCAAAATCAATCTGGGAGGTCACCCCGGCGGTGGCACCGCCTCAGTGGAAAGTGGAAGGAGAAAGAAAACTCTTTTCATTCCAGAGGAGGCTTCCTTATCCTTAGTTCCATTCCCCACTTTAATTTATTTGATTGTTTCCAAAGGAAGGGGGGAGGGGGGCGGGAGCTCTCCGAGGTGCTGAGTCGGGTCTGGACGGAATCCTCCTGGGAGGGGATCAGAGACTGGGTTGGGCCTGGGGCCGTGTCCAAGGTGCCAATGATGCGGGCCGGCGGCGTGGGCTGCACTGTCTGTCTGTCCATCTGTCCGGGAGGGAACTATAAAGCGCTGGAAGCGCCTGCAGATGGTTCTGCGCCAGTCTTTCTTTGAGTCACTTGGAGGGAGGGAGCAGAAGTGGAACTGTCATGGGCAGGGCAGAAGGGCAAGAGACGGAAGCCTAATGGGGAGGGTCGAGTTCCAGAGAGCTGCTACTCTGCCTTTCCTATCCCCTTTGGCTTTCATTGCATAGAGGGTAAAGTGGGGTAGTGGAAGGCTGAGCTCAGTGATAAAGCTGAATATCTCCCTCCATCTTACTTGACTTAGCCCTTCATGGATGCCCAGGCTACTTAGTTACTGAGCAGTGAGGACAGCAGAGATTGTTGCCCTTCCTAAGGTGGGGTCCATTGAGGCAGAGCTCTCTGGTCATTATTGCTGCTTTTTCTTCCTCCCCCATCTCTTCTCACCGTATATCTGATTAAGAATCCAGTCAGACCTAAAGCTGTATTCATGGCTCCTAGTGGGGCCTGCCTACAATGCTCAGCCCCACATGCCCCCATTGGGCGCTTCAGACCTGCTTCGGGCACACTCCCAGCCAGGACAGCATGGGAGGTATGCCCCTGCTTGAGATTCAGGCCTTGCCCCCTTATCTCCAGAGAGGGGTATACACAGGCTTGAAGAAGGCAGTCATTCTCCTGGGTTGAAAGAAAACGAAAAATAAGCCATTTAGTTGATATCCCTGCTCGGTCTCCACTGCTTTCTTCGGCACATGGCTAAGCGCCCCTGTTTCACGGGCCCGGGGAGGCATGTCTCTAGCAGAAGGCTAGCGTCTCCGACCCTGGTCGCTGCAGTGGCGGCCAGACCTGGGGGAAAAAAAACACACACAGAAAACGGGCTCGCTGTCCGTGGTGCTGACGGGTGCGTCGAGCAGGGTGCGGGCTTGTAGGGGCAGAATGAGTTGCGGACTGTGCCTCAGTTAGGTCTTCCTAATATTTTGGGAATGGAGTAGGATCTATTCGGGTGACGGGTTTCAGGAGTCTGGCCGAGAACCCAGAGTGTTGGCTCCCACTTGCTCTCCCGAGAAGACAGGACTTGACTCGCCCCCTGCCTCAGCCCCGCGCCCTTGCATGAGGCCTGGAGCCGGAAATTCCCAACCCAGATTTGTGAATCGAGTTCCCGTTGGGGGGGGGGGGCAGCTGGCGGAAGGGAAGGCGGGAGCAGCCGCCCATTGGCTGGAATTTGGCGCAGTCAGCGCGGTGCCGTCATCTCTCTTGGTTTAGGAGGAGGGAGGGAGCACTTGGGTCACCCGGCGGCTGTCGCCATAGTAACCAGACTGAGTGGGAGGGGCCACCTCTCCACAATCCCACCTCTTGCTGGGCAAACAATCCTGGTCAGCTTTATTTGGAGCTAGTTAGCAAAACTAGTTTCGGACTAGAATTTCTGGGTTAAAGGAGCATAAAGGGAATGGGAAAGAGACCCCCAAAACATCCTGCCCTTGATAATGCCCGCAAAACCATTAACACAGCACCTTCCCTTTACTACACGCACACACACCCCTCCAAGATCATTTAGAGATCTAGAATAAGAAAAAAGACTCACTGAGTGGTGTCAAAGTAAATCTCTTTCCTTGCCATGCCCCAAGGCGTGAGACACTGCCCTAATCCAATTAGGAGGATCAGCGTGAATACATGGAAGATTTAGTCTCCTGGGTCAAACTTGGTCAGACTCCTGGTTTCTGGGAGAAAGACTGGGTTACTCCTCCACCAAAGGAAGGGCTCAGAACAATCTAGTGCACAGTGTTTAAGTAGAGAAAGAGTGAGGTGCTTTCTCTTTACTGCTTGAGAGTGAACCTGGGAAAAGTGAGTCCATGTTGAGGTGGGGGGAGGTGGTGAAGAGGGCCTAGAGCCCTTGAGAGACTCCAGCAGGTTTGAAGGGTGAATGAGGAAGGAATGGAGATAGAGGTTGGGAGACAGATACCCCAGATGGGTCCATGAGTCAGCACTTCCCATCAAAAAAGAGCTGGGGCAACTCTCCCAGCACAGGGGAAAGGGAGAGGGGAGGGGAGCAGGAAAACAGATAGGTGGATAAACAATGAACATGCTAATACAAGAATTGACACACAACTAAATGCACACAGTTTAACCTAGAAACAGATACATGTACATTTACACTGATGAAGGTTCATTCAGTCATAACATATACACCATCCCCTGCCCCCCTACCAGGTCCCCCTTCCTGGGGAGCAGAGGACATTCTGTCCTGAGATCTGTGCTCACCTATCCCTGGAATGCCTCAGAACTTACTGGGAAAGGAGAAATGGAAAAAAAAAAATCACGGACATGTGGGCCAGGAAGTTGTCATGGTAACTGCTTTGCCTACCAGGCAGGGTATCCAGCAACCAGAGCATCTGGTAGTATCCAGGAGAATGTCCTGTGACCTCTACCCACTGGGACCCTGCTGAAAGCACCCAGATGGGCACTTCCAGAAGATTTCTACAACAGAGGCTGCTGAAGCAGTCCCTTCAGCCACACCACCAGTGCCAGGGACAGCAGACTGCCGAGTTTGGGGGCCTGGCCTTCTTCATGTGTCCTAGTTTGAGTGGCACTGCTGCACCTTTTATACATCATGGAGAACTTCTGCTGCCCGTGGTCTCAAGATGGCAGAGGTTAACACTTTAAAGACCTTTTTAGAAAACTATGACCTTCCTCCACACATCCTACATCTATACCCACATAGGCCAGGTGTTTAGATAAGGGATAGAAAAATGGTTTTAGTTCAATGTGGTAAAAAGCTGAGTACAAGACAGGTAAACTGCAGAGTGCAGTCTATGGGCTGAAGTTCCTTTGATTTTAGCTCAATACATTGATGAGGTGTTTAGAGGTGGATCTCTCTGTTGTACTTCCAGGCAGGCTGGCTAACCTCTCACCCCAGCCCTTTTTTCTCATTCAGTTTTACCCTCTTAGTTTCCAGTTTAAATCTCTCCAATTCTGTTGGAGGTTTCATGTTTTGTTTTGTTTCCCTTCCTGGATTCTTCCCACTGTCTCTTTAGCAATTAGCTGCCCTCAAGGTCTTTTTTTGTTTGAAGAAATTGCCCACAGTAGTTCCTCCCCTGTCTTAAGACATTTTCCCCCTTTTCTTTCCACTCCTTAGTCTCAGTTTCCAATGTTTGATATTTAGCTTCAAGCCCATAAGTCATGAAGTTAGTTTCTCTGTGTGCATTTTAAAAGATGATAACCTAAAAGGAAGGAGGAATAATAAATAATATAAATAGGGAAAGAGATGTTTCTTTACATTACAATCTTCCTACATTTCACTCCTTTTACATATCCCAGAAAAACACAGAACACCAAGAAAAGCCTAAGAAAGAAGAAGGGCTTCTTTTTCCTATGGAGGGCTTGCTCTGCTAGATATTAAAATGTATTATAGAACTAAGGTAGCTAAAATATATGGCACTGATAAAGGAATATACATCAGTAGAACAGAATAGATAGTCCAAAGGTAAACTCGGGCATAAGTGGAAAATTAATACATGATATAGTATCCATTTCAAATCCACTGAGAAAAGATTGATTAGTCAGTGACTGGTTTGGGGACAACTATTTAGTCATGCGTAGAGAGAAAAAAGGTCAATCCTTCCTCAACCGTTACTCCAAAATACATTCTAAATTGATCAAAGATTTAAATAAGAAAGAAAAAAAGCTACAAAATCCTTAGAAGAGAGGACGATTTGAAAGTGTTTTAAAAATTTAATTGTACATACCTCTTTATACTCAGACATTACAACCTCTAGTGTTGACCACAGAGGTATACTTGAGCTTGTGCACAGAGACACAACAAGGATTTTTAACATTTTATTATTATTTGGAGAGACAAATATCCATCAGTAGGTTAGGAATTAAATAAATTTTTATACATCCAAATTACTGAATACAACAGTATTCAGTTTAAAAGAATGATTGGACTATACATACTGGGATGAAAGATCTCCAAAACATGTAGTTAAATTAAAAGTTGTGAAACAATAAATAAAATATAATTTTTGAAAAACAAGTCAAACTAAACTATAATTTCTGTGTGTGTATATGTGTGTGTTTGTATATACAGCAGACAACTGAGAAGAATATGCATCACTTTTAATAAGTGACTTCTGGGGAGGAAATGGGATTGGAGGAACATTGTCTAGGGGACTTTCAACTTATCTATGGAGTTTACTTTTTTACAATGAGAATGTATTAGTATATTGTTTGTGTAATTATAAAACAGTAGTTAATATGACAGTAAACATTAAATAAAAATACTTGAAGAAAATACGGATAATTTATTATCATTATTATTTGAATCTTGTGGGGGGTGGAGAACAATTTTTAAGGCTAGAGAGACCTTAATGGAAAAGATTGATTCATCTGGCTACATAAAATTGAAACTTATGAACATCAGAGAAATAGAAAAGAAAAAGTACAATAAATAAGGTCAAGAGACATGACAAACTGAGATAATGTATTTGCAACACAATATATTTTTCAATAGAAAAATAGCTTAAAATGTGAAGAGATAATTCACAAAAGGGAATGCAAATAATTGATAAACTCATGAAAATATACTTAACTTCACTTTTTCAGTCCCTTCCCTATTACGCAATACAAAGTATATACAGAAAGGTGAAGAACTTCAAGGCACAATTCAATGAGCAGCTATAGAGCAAATCGCAAAGGATGCTATAGGCTTCAGTTCCACCATGTCATTTACCTCCTTCCAGCCATTCTAACACCCCAACATCCAAAAAGATATATATATTATATAAAGTTTCAGTATTCATGTTAAATCTTATCTTGTTTGTTGCTACCCTTTCCTCTCACTTTATCTCTTTCTCCATCTTCAGGGGTGTCTAGGCAGTGAGCACCCTAACTTGTTCTTATTAAAGGGGGGTTTCAATGGTATGGAGAAGGTGGCTGCATCTGATTCTTGAACTTAAAGAGGCTGTTGCCTCTGGGTTTTAGGACTTGTCTGGTATAGGAACACTCTGGTGGATTTCAGTTTTTGAAAGATAAAACTCACTGAGTGAATCTTTTATAGAATATCACATAGGGACCTAGGTATTTGGGATCTACTTTTCATAAGGGCGTGGCATATTGTGGCCAATTGAGATGTTCAGCTGGAGCTTGCATAAAAGAAACCTCCAGTATAGCCTCTT
>PVKY010010882.1:0-12351 GCA_004027775.1 Bradypus variegatus
GTGCGTCTGACTTGTTACTGTCTCCTTTGGAACCTTCACAAGATTCACCCTCAGAGTGTCCCCACTACTTGGGCCCCCGGACCTAGGCCAACCTGATTCAGAGTCACATCTGAATCCAAGGCTGGGGGGACGGCCTGAGTCAGGAGGCAAATTGCATGGGCTGGAGTCAGCCAGACCCTGGTTCCTACCTTCACTGCTGAATGCTCTTGGACAAGTCATTCATCTCTCTGAGCCTCAGTTTCATCATTTGTAAAACTTGGGCACTCATGGGGTGCTGTGAGGTTTAAAAAAGGAAATGTACATTCTGTGCATGGTACATTTTCTGGCACAGAGCAATAATAGATACTGATAAATGATATCTTCTACTGTTATTATTGTAATTATTATATTTGGGCCATGGCTGATGATTTCTGTTCAGGGCCTTTTCCCAGGGTATGTCTGAGCTTTGCCCCTCAGCCTGGACCTCCTAGCTGGGACCTGGTAATCTTTAACTCCCCAGATGCAGGCCGAGGACCCTTTCGCCTCAGCCAGACTTCTGCCTTCTGTTTGAACTTGGTCTTGGGCTGGTTCTTTCTGTTCCCATTGGTGAGCTGATCTATGAGCTGGACTCACAGCTCCAGAGGTCTTGACCTTAAACCAGTCATGGCACATGGCCACCTCCCCACCCACCCCACACCCCTGCGCAGTGAGGCTTCGAGTATCCTGAGGCAGTTGGAGAGTAAGACCTTGGTCTGTAACCTGAACCCAGGCCCCGGGGCAGGGAAGGCAAGGGCCTAGGTGTATCGGCAGAGAGCTAGGCTCTGAGGTGCAGACAGGAAGTGGGTGGTTCTGGGTGACTCTGAGGGACTAAAGTGTCTCTGACCCAGTTTGGAAGCTCCCAGCCCCTCTCAGAGCCGGAGCTGCAGAAATCGATTTTAAGACCAGCATTTTCCACTTAATTAGGTGGCCTCCTTCTGATTGGGAAAACACCGTGAAATGGGCTGGGTTGGCCTGAAATCACATCAGTAGCCTCAGTCCCATTCCCACATAGCTGTCTCTC
This sequence comes from Bradypus variegatus, assembly GCA_004027775.1. NCBI lineage: Eukaryota > Metazoa > Chordata > Mammalia > Pilosa > Bradypodidae > Bradypus > Bradypus variegatus. The sequence goes on from PVKY010010882.1 coordinate 1,040, forward strand.
TCCTGGGCTCTGTCCCCTTAGCCAGTCTGGAATACATAATGGCCTGAGTTTCCTATTTGGAAGGTGAGACAAATCCCTATCAAGCCCAGGGAAACACCTGCCTCCACTGAGGCAAGCTGTGAAATGGCTCTGGGGCTTGGGGTGAGAGGGGTCAGCCCTGCCTGAGGAAGGAAGAGAAGTGGAAGCTTAACTAACCCTAGCACATTCTGTCTGCCTGCATCCCTCAGTCTGCTCCCCTTCCTGCCCCAGCCCCACCCCAGCTGAGCTCTGACTTCTGTAGGGCACCTCCTCCAAGTCTTGCACAATGCTGTATCCTTTATTTGTATCACCTCACATACCTTCGCCAAAGCCCTGCAAGATGGGCGCAATTTCAGAGACTGAGGCTCAGAGAGGTTGTCACTTGCCAAAGGGTCACACAGCTGGTGAGTGGCAGGGCAGGATTTGAACCCAAGTCTGCTGGGACCCAATGCCTGTACACTCACCTCCTGGCCTCCTGGTTCCTAGTGAGCTCCAGGGCCTGCCCCCACCAGGCCTATCTTTATCTTGAAGGCAGCATCCATCGCCTGTGCTTCAAAAGCTTGTAAGTTTTGACTCCTGCTCCTGGTTTTAGACCCCTGGGTAATAAAGGACCTCGCAGATCCTGGGGTGGTGCTGTTCTCTGTCAGGGGAGTGTGTTGCTGTGTGACCTTCAGCAACTAACTTGATGTCTCTGAGCCTCTTTTCCTCTTCTGCAAAACCGGAATAACAGTAGAACTGTCACGGTCGGGTGGTGCTAAGAATTAAATAGGATGACATCAAGTGCTTTGGCATGTAGTAAGTGTCCGGTAAATGCTGGCTAATTGTCTTGCCAGTATGCTTGTTCTTAGCCTCTCAGAACCTGGCCCAAAGGAGGGCTGCTTGCTTTTTGCTCAAACTGTGGACGCCTGGAGCGTGAGGCAAAGCATACCCTTTTCCCACAGAGAGGGGCTCCAGAGAGGGCATATTGGGGGGCAGCCTGTGGATGGAGGGTGGGCCTCCCTGACCCCAAACACAGTCTCTCCCTGGTTATATCAGGAATTGGGGCGGAAGCTGTGGAGCTGAAGTATCCCATAATGTGGGAACTATTGTTTTATTGGTTCTGGTTTTTTGAGGTAAAATTCACATAACATAAAATTTTAAAGTATGCAATTCAGTGGCGTTTACTAGATTCACAGTGTTATGCAACCATCCCTCTATCTAGTTCCAGAACATTTTCATCACCCCAAAAGGAACCCAGTACCCATTAAGCAGTCACTCCCTGCTCCCCTCTCCTTCCAGCCCCTGACAACTAATCTGCGTTCTCTCTCTCTCTTGATTTCCCTATTCTGGACACTACATATAAATGGAATCGTACAGCATTTGGCCTTTTGTGTCTGGCTGCTTTCACTTAGCATGATGTTTCGAGGTTTATCCATGTTGTAGCATGTGTCAGAACTCCATTCCTTTTTCTGGCTGTTCCCATGTATGGATAGACCTCATTTTGTTTATTTATTGATTGATGGAGAAACTACTGTTTTTGAAAGAGACTTATGGAGAGGGCAAGGCCCTGCCCAGAGGAGTGGCTCCTGCTGACCCTCCCTCCCCCAGCCCCACCCCTCACCCATGCACAGCCTGCAGCCCCCAAGGCCCAGCCCCTGCAGCGATGGCCAAAGTGATGTTTCCAAAGGGCACTGTGGGTGCAGGGCTCCCCTGGCCTCTTCAGGGCATTACTGCTCACTCAACCTGGTGCTGGTGGGATGGAGGGAGGGACATCTCCAGGGCTCCAGGGCGGTTAAACATCCACCAGGGACAGAGATCAGCTTCCTGTGCCACCCAACCTGGGAGTCACCAAAGGACATGGTTCAGGCCCTGGGCTCTCGAGCGAGACAATCTGGGCTGACTTTCTAGATGACCTTGGGCAAATCACCAGTCTCTCTGTGCCTCAGTCTTTTTTGGTTAAAGGGAAGTAACAACTACTAAAAGGGTTGTGCTGAGGATTAAACAAGGACTTGCTTTAGCTTAGTGCTCTTCACAGAGGTAAAATCCAAAACATATTAGCTACCAGCTAACATTATTCTCTGATTCTATCAGGTGACATTTAACCCTCAGTGTGTCTCGGCTGTGCACCCTCATAACAAGTCTGCTTTTCCTTCTTGGTGCCTGTGACAGGGGCTGTTCTCCATTTATTTGGGTGGTTCTCGTGTTATCTTGTTACCGCCATCACTGTGAGCCCACGGGGGCAGCCACCGGGTCTGGCCCTGGCCCCTCACACCCACTCCCCTTCTGGCTTTTATCCTGGGGTGGGCTGAGCTCATGCCTTTGTATAATGTAGGTTCATGTGCATTTAAAGAAATACTGGAGACTGATCCCCTACACCCTACACCCAGTTTCCCCCAGGGTTAACATCTTGAAAAACTGGAGTACAACACCACAACCAGGGCATTGACATTGATCCGATCCACCGTCCCTATTCAGATTTCACCATTTTTACATCCGTTCATGTGTGTGTGTGTGTGTGTGTGTGTGTTTAATTATATGCAATTTTATCATGTGTACATCTGTGTGACCAATGCCACAGTCAATATACAGAATTTTAAAATATCATTCCATATTGAAATGGTAGTATTTTGGAGTTATTGAATTCAAGGAAATGTATTAAAATTAACTTAACCTGTTTCTTTTTAGGTTTTTAATATGGCTACTAGAAAACCTAAGATTTCCTATGGGGCCTGCATTACATTTCTCTTGGTCTAGAACATTAACATCACTCTGGAAAGTTCCCTCATGCCCCCTCCAGTCACTCCCCTCCCTGCCCTCCTTGCCCCCCCCCCCCAGGCAACCCCACAGTGCAGACTCTTGTGTGTGAGGCTTCTTGCATTCAACCAGTACACATGAGGATTTCTGGGGTGTGTGGTTTGAGGGCTTTGTTAAAGGGGGTATGTTAAAGGGAACAGCTCACTCCCCACCCACTGCAGCCCTGTCCCCCTGCGTATAGATATGCCCTGTCTCCCTTCTTTCACTGAGCAAACATTTATTGAGCACCTTCTGTGTGCCAGAACCTGCAATAAATGCTGGAGGCTCATTAATGAGTCAACAGACATGGTCCCAGCCCATGTCTAGAGGGGGAAAGTGACAAGAACTCAACAAACGCCCAACATATACTTACAACATATAATTTGAAAAGTGACTAAAGGCCATGATGGGACAAGCAGGGTCCTGGGGATAAAAGTCAGTCAAAGGAAGTCACTCTGAGGAGGTCACATTTAAGATACCTGGAAGAGGAGAAGGAGCCAGCCATGCAGAAAAACCCAGGAGGCTGGGCTGGAGGAAGGTGCTCTACTTGGAGAAAAACAGCACGAACCTGCAGGGAAAGCCCCTGGTGGTGGTTCTGTCTGAATTGGGAAGGGTTGGAAACCAGTGGGAGGGATGAGGGCTGCCACTGCTGGCCAGATGACCCTTCCCGATTGTGGGGGCTGCACCCCGATGTTAACATCAATGGGAGCTGGGTTGGGAAGGACCTGACCATGCCAGCCTCCTTGCCACCTTCTCACCTCCAAGGGGCAGCTCTACTGGGATTTGGTGGCTCATCCCAGTGCTTTGCAGGCTTTTATCTGGAGGATTGGAGGGTGGGGGGAGTAGCTGCTTCAGTGGCCCCAGGACGCAGGCCCGTAATGCCCAGAAGTCACTCACATCAGCCGCCTGGTTCACCTCTGCTGTCCCCAAGCAGGCTCGGGTGCCTGAGTCTCTCTGACCCACGGGAGCCCTCAAGCTCCCCATGCCTGCAGGCCGGGGTGGGGGGCGGTTTGGGACAGTGCATAGCTCAGCCTGGTGCCCCCAACCCCACCCGCCAGAGCTTGGCAGGAGAGCCTAAACCCAAGTCCCCGCCCCAGCCTGCAGCTCAGAGAACAACGTGTCTGCACACGGAGGCCTGGCCCAGACCTGAGCGCTCTCCAGGCCTGTAGCAAAAGGAAAGCTGATCCCAGCCTTGAGTTACATAAGGGCATCCTTGGAATTTGGCTCCTTTTGAAGTGGAATGGGAAGACCACGCCCAAATAAGCGGGCAGGAGAATTAACTAGGCGGGAAACTCTCTCTGGGTCACGTCCAGGTCAGCTGGCATTGTGAGCATTCGTTTACTCATCTGGCCAATCTGTGGCACCTGCTCTGTGCCAGGCCTCCAGGTGGGGGTACAAGAACAGATGTTTAATAAGTTTTTTATAGGAAGAAGGAGACGGGAGAATGCAGGGAGGAAGCAAGGAAGGAAGAAAGGTGGATGGAGAAGCCCTCAGAGCTCACAGCTGTGCCCATTGTCATGTGACTAGACACTTATAATAGAAATCTGTGATCCACATATGTAACTCTAAGTTTTCTAGTAGCTGCATTAAAAAAAAATAGTAAAAAAAAGGTGAAATTAATTTGAATGATCTATTTTATTTAATGACATATTTCAAATATAATCCATAAAAAATTATCGGTGAGATAGCTTATGTATCTTTTCTTCATCCTAAGCCTTTGAAATCCAGCATGCTCTTTACACTCACAGCACCTCTCAAACCCGGCACATTTCAAGGGCTCCACAGCCCCTGGATGGGTGGGGAGCCCTGTGCCCTCTTGGGAGGTGCACATGGCATGCTCAGGGGCACCTAATTCAGGGTCCTGGAGGATTCAACCAGGGTGGTGCACCCAGTCATTTATTCATTTGCTCACTTAATGTTCAACTGGTGTTTACTGAATGCCTCCCGCACAGGGTGTGAGGGCTGGCAGGAGGAGGGAAGGACATTCCAGGCTGAGGGGAGGGCAGCCTGCAAGCTCCGGGAGCACAGAACCGTATCCCACCCCTGACACAGCGTTGGTGCTCCTTGGCGCTTGTTGAATATTTGTGGAAGGAGAGGAGGGAGGAGAGAAGCTGGGTGAGGCCAGAGCACAAGAGCCACAGGGAGGACGGATGAGAGGAGATGCTGGTGCAGTGGTTCTCAAGTCTGATTGTGCATTGGAATTCCTTGGAGGGTTGGTTAAATCACAGCTAGTGGGGCCCCTCCCCAGAGTTCCCGATTCCCCAGGTCTGAGGTGGGGGCCACAGGATTTGCATTTCTAACAAGTTCGCAGGTGATGCTGATGCTACTGGTCCAAGGACAACCCTGTGAGAACCTTTGAGTTAGCTCATGGATGGTGGGAAGGCAATGGGGAGCCATGAGAGGTTCATGAGCAGGAGAGAGTTGCATTCCAGCGTGTGATTTAGAAAATTGCTTGTGGCTGCTGGAAGGGTGGATTGCCGTCTCCCCCCTCACCTCTCTTCAGCCAGTATGAGGGACACTTAGCTCAGCAGAGTGCCCCAAGCCCAGTCCCACCCTCACACAGTAGGAAAAGCCTGGGCTGTGGCCTGGGGATAAGAAAGAGACTCAGGTGGCGAGTGACGTGTATGACTAGTTCCAGCAATGTAGGCGGAAATAGAAACCCTTAGTCAGCTGTGGGGTTCAGTGGAGAATTTCCCTGGTTAAAAGTAATTTGTCTGACTGTGGGAGAGGGGAGGATCTGGGGGATCACTGAGGCCTGTGCCCTTCAGCCCTCATGATGCCCAACTCAGGGTCATGTCTTCAGGCTGGAACCTTCTACCTCTGGTTGAACCTCTTCTCTAGTGTATTAGTTATCCATGCTGTGTAACAAATTACTCCAAAGTGTAGCAACTTAAAACAACAACAAACAGTTATCATCTCACAATTTCTGTGGGTCAGGAATCTGGGAGCAGCTTAGCTGGGAGAGTCCAGCTCAGGGTCTCACATGAAGCTGTTACCAACATGTTGGCCGGGGCTGCCATCATCTGAGGGCTCGCTTGGGGCTGGAGGATCCAATCCCAAGATGGCTTACTTACATGGCCATTGGCAGCAGCCCTCCAGTCCTCACTATGTGGTCTTCTCCATAGCATAGCTTAAGTGTTCCCACAACATGGCACCTGGCTTCCCCAAGAGTGAGTGATCCAAGGAGCAAGATGGGAGCTACAATGTCTTTTGGGATGTAGCCTTGGAAGTCATACTCCATCCTATTGGTGACGCAAGTCAGCCCTACTCAGTGTGGGAGCAAACTACATGAGATCCTAGAAGGCAGGGATCCTTGGGCAGCATTTTGGAGACTGGTGGCCACACCCAGGCTTCCCCTTGGCCTTTCCTTGTGGTCAGCCCACAAGGTTCCTACAGATGCCCACTACCTAGAGCCACCATTTGGGGTCTTGGAGCTTGAAGACTGGGCCCCACATTCCTGTGGGAGGCTTTCTGGGGGAGGAGGATTAGAGAGCCAGTAGGCCAAACAGTATTTTTCGAGTTCCTACTTTGTGCAAAGCACTGTGGTCAACGCTTTGTAATCAAGCACTTGGATAACCTTAGGAGGACATAGTCCCCCTTTTAAGATGAGGGAAACTGAGGCTCAGATAGAGTTGATGGCATGTCTGAGATCAGATCACTGGGAAATGGTGGACTCTGAATTCCTAGTCACTGCACCACATAGTGTTTTCATGCCAGTGGCAATGCTTGGGTAGACTGGATGTCCCTCATGGTATGCTTCGGTGGCCTCTCTCAAGGGTGGCAGTGATTGTACCAAGTTCAGACTACCCTTTCTCCCTTAGGCTCAGAGATGGTGCTGGGTTTGCTGGGTGAGTGGGAAAGAGGAAGGCCTGGGTTTGGATTGCAGATCCCCATCTCAGGACCTGTGGCCAGATGTGGCTCTAAGCTGCGCACCGAAATCCTTGTGACGGAGCCAACATGGGATTCAGGTGTGAGGGGACTGGGGCTGGCAGACCTGGGTTTTCATTATGCCTTTGCCTCTTACCAGCTCAGTTGTCTGGGACAAGTTAATTAAACTCGCTGTGCCTCGGTCTCCCCATTTGATAAAATGGAAGCTCATCCTGGGGCCTGCCTTCTGCCTGGGGCTGTTGTGAGGCTTAAATGCAAGGCAGCGAGCTGTGGGCCCGTGCTCAGCAAAGGTGAGCCTTGTGTTGGCTGGCTGGTGAGAAGTTGATGTATCTGATCTGGCTGAGTCATGGGGGATATGAGGGTTGAGGACAGTGACATTTTCATCTATTTCTGGGAGGGTCAACAAGTGCCACACCGCAAGTCCCAGGACTGAGGACGTTCCCAGCGAACGACTCCCAAGTCCCTACTTAACTACCTCCAGCAACTTGCCCGGTCCTCCCTGAGCCAGAGCTTGCCGAGAGCGGCGGGTGGGGGAAGCACTGACAAACCCGTGGCGTGCTCCCCTCCCCACCCAGCCAGCTCCTCTCTAGCTGATCCTGTCAGATAAGAGAGTGGAGGTTTCCGTTTCCCGCGGCACGATCGCCCGTTTCCCCGCAGCCCACCCAGCTGCCCTGCTGTCTGCTCGCGGGGAGACCGTGCAGCGCGAGGGCGAAGTAGCGGGACCCGGGCCTACTTCTCGGTTCGCTGTTTATCAGAAATGACAAAACCAAACACAAAATCCCCCAGCCAGCAAACAGGAAGCAAAGGCTGGATAAAAATACAGCTTGTTTGCAGCTGCGGCCTCCACCGCACAGGTTTCTGCAGATCCCGCAGCTTGCAGGAAACGCGGCTGCCGCCGGAGGGGCGGGGCGGCTGAGTGAGGGCGTGGCTATAGGTGGACCGGCGGCAGATGAGTGACAGCGGGCTCTCGGTGGGGGTGGGGGAAGCTGCTCCCTTCACTCCTTGGCAGGCGAAGAAATTGGGCCCGATATGCGTCTGCCCTGGGGCGATAATCCCACGGCCCAGATTGGATCCTCATTCAGTTTTCCTTCCCCACTTGGTTGAGCAGTTCCCAGACTTCTGGGATGATGAGACTTTTATTGTGAGAGTGAATTGAGCCTGTGGTTTTAACATATTTCGTTAGCTAAAAAGCACTACACCAGGAATCAGCACACTTTTTCCTTAAAAGGCCAGATAGTCAATATTTTAGGCTTTGGCAGCCATGCGGTGTCTGTCCTAAGTATGCAACCCTGTGGTTGTAGCTCGAAAGCAGCGTAGACAATACATCAATTAATGAGCGTGTGTTCCAATAAAAATTTATGGACACTGGTGTTTGAATTTCATACAGTTTTCACTTGTCATGAAATATTTTTCTACTTTCAGTTTTTTTTTTTTCAGCCTTAGCTGTGAGCAGTACCAAAATAAGGAGTGACTGTGTTTGGCTGCTGACCTGCACAGTATGCAAGTGGAGGGGGTATTATATTGCTGCTTTTAACTTCCTGTCCAACACAGGAATTCCAGCTTTAGCGTTTCCTTCATGAGGTCAACCAGCCTGAGGCCTCATTTCTGCACTAGAATCTCTAAGCAGAAATATGACTCTTACTACTTGGCTGTCATTTTGTGGAGGTTTTGTTTTTGTTTTTTAGTGAACTTGTAAAATTTTGATTGTAAATGTAGTGCATGCGTATTTTAAAATGCTTGGAAGATACTGGCAAGCATAAAATAAAAATCGTGAATGACTACAATATTGTGATTTTTTTCTAATGAGAAGTATATGTGTAGTATGTATTTTTCCCTTCCAGTTGAGATTGAATTGAATGTTTACTTTTGATTCCTTGTTTTTCCATTTTGCAATATATATCAAGCATTTTCCCATGTCATTAAAAATTCCTCAAGGATGCCAGTGGCACAATAGTTAATTATAAGGATGTTCCATAACTTACCTAATCAGTCCTTAATTGTTTAGACATTTGGATTGCTTTCAGGATATCTGGATTATAAACAATGTATAAAAACAATGCTTCTGGGAACAACCTTGTCCATAAATCTTTATCTCCCTCTGATCTTTTCTTTAAGGTATTGTGTGCTAAAGATTCCTAGGACAATTGTTTTTCCTGACTTATATTTCTATAATTTTTGTTTTACAGAATTTTGCTTCACTGATTATGGGACTCATAAGGTTTCCTAAGGGACATGACTTCATTCTTCCCACACCCTGTGCTAGCTCCAGGCTGCCACTAGTCTGCTATCTGTTTATGATTTAATTTTGCAGTTTATTTTTTTTTTAAACAACCTAAAGTTGATTACCCCTTTTTGACTAGAATTCCATTCTATATTGTAGTAATACTGCCATCCCCACTTTCTTTTTGTTTGCATTCACCTGTTTTATACTTGAACATTCTTTTACTTGTAGTCTCTGTTATTTTGTTTGGGATGTATCTTTTGTAAGCAGCACACAACTGAATTATTTTTTTGAGACCCAGTCTTTTCTGCGTTATAGGGAAGAGTAAATGATTTGCATTTATTATGGTAGTGGATGTGTTTGGCTTGGGGTCATCTGGTGTTATGCTTTATGACATTTATATGTCTTTGTTATGTCTGTCATTTTGTGATTTTAATGGATATTATGTTTATTTGCTTCTCCTGTGATATGGAAGTTATGAATCTTAATTTCAATTTCTCTGGTGGCTACCTTTAAAATTTTCAAAAATCTTATTTAATCTCCCCAGTCAGGCAGCTGTAAGTCCAGAGCAGGTCTTGTCCATGCCCTGTGTAACATGGTACAGGAAGGAGAGAAGCAAGACACCACATGTTTAGGAGAAACCAAAATGGAGAGCCAGGCAGACAGGCACACAGTGGGGAGGTAGTTATGGGGCAGCAGGGTGGAACCAGGGGATGTTCAAAGTGGGCTGTGGGTTGGAAGGTGGGAGCTGGAGGAATGTCCTCCTTCATAGGCAACTTGTTTCTGTGCCTAACTATGGGTAGGAATGAATTTTATTCTTGGCTATGTTTGAATGAGAGTCTCTTTTCATTAATTATGGTTCAAACACCAGTTATCTCCAGAATCAGAGAGACTAGAATTGATTCTCTACACTTCTGAGCTGAATGATCTTGGGGAAAGATACAAAGTTCTCTGTTGGATGGGGTGGTAATAACACCTAAGTCATAGGATTGCTGTGAGGGTTAACTAGCATAAGACATGTAACATCTTAGCACAGTGCCTCATACTTGGGAAGTGCTTGATAAATGTTAGATAGTGTTATAATGGCTCTGAAGTTATGAGTGTTTATGTGTATGCATCTTCTACCTGGAGGGCTGGGGATATTTTTAGCTGTTACTTGCCTGGAGATATGAAATAATTGGGATTTTTTTTTACTTTTTTTTCTTTTGTTTTCAAATCAGGGGAGAGAGGTAGAAAGAGAAGTGAGAGTGAGAGAAGCAGGATTAGGAGAGCAACAGGGCTTCAGGAAGAGAAGTGTAGGCTGGGGAGCCGTGTGGGACTTGGGCTAAGAGTAGATACCTTGGACAGTTCCTCACCGGGAGGCATATTTAAGCAGGCAGGGCTCTGTAGGGCAGTACGGAGTCAGGTTCCTGGGTGGCAGGGGGTGGTACTGGGAATTCTGGAGGTGGAATCCAGGCAGAACAGGGACCTGGCATAGTTGGGGTTGGATGTATTCTATTCATGAATGGAATGGGATCTGGGGTCCCGTTTCTGAGCAAGTTGTAGTCTTACCTTGAGTGCCTGAGATAAAGCACTGCTGGGGACAAGAGGGAGAGGCTGACGGAGGGGAAGGGAATGAGAGGAGGTGGGAGGGAGGGAGAGAAGCATACACAGGCTTATGTCTTTGCAGCTTTGGAGTCACCTTGTAGACCCACGTCCTGTCTACACTAGCTGAGTTACTACCATTCTGCCTCCCTTTGGGGAAATCTAGTGCATAAATGTCCCCCCATACATTAGGAAGTGACCTCCTTCCCCTTGCCATTTCTGCATTTTTCAAGGGGATTAACGGCAAACTTGCTTTTCACAACAAGCTTCCTTGATATCTCTAGAATTTTTTTCTTAGAAGAAAAAGGTTATTTATTCATTTGCTCAACACATATTTATTGAGCTTTCACTCTAGGTGCTAGTTACCCAGATAAAAAGACAGATGAGATTTGCCCGCATGGAGCCTACATTCTAATGGGCGTGCAGTCCCTTCTCCTGCACACATCTAATGCTTAGATGTAGGTTCCCCATGTGCAGGGACATCTGGGAATATGATTTGAGGGTCTCTGCCTACCCCTCCTGTCCAGTGCAGCCCCATGTCTGGATATGGATCTTCTAGAAAGGAGACCATTACAGCTACATGCCCATCTTGTTCTGGTGGTGGCGAGAGGGAGAAACTGGCTTCTGTGTGCAAGTCAAGATGGAAGAATCTGGCCCAGCCTGGCAGCGCTGCCATCCAGAGGAGGAAGCACCCAAGACCGGATGGTCTGGCCAGGTCTGTGGCTTGGCAGGCTCCATGCTCCACAGCAGAGCTCAGGTGCCCACTGGGAGCCTGAACCACGGCAAAGTAGGAAAACGGCTGTGATCCCTACTTCCCACCCCCCACCCC
>PVKY010010883.1:0-12349 GCA_004027775.1 Bradypus variegatus
ACCACCACTCACCTGTACTGATTGAATTAAAAATCAAAAATTGCTTCCCCTCTGTCCCCCAATACCCCATCTCTCCAGTCCACCTCTGTGGACTAAAGCCCATTATTAGTAAGCTGCTTTCAAAAAAACCTACTTCTACCTACCAATTCCCCCTGCAACACCCCCATCCTGCCTGTAAAAAAGCCCGATGGCTCCTACCGCCTAGTCCAAGACCTCTGTGCCATAAACCAAGCAGTTATTCCCATTCACCCAAAAAGTACCGAACCCTTACACCCTTCTTGCTCGCATTCCCTCCAACACCCCCTATTTCTCTGTCCTAGACCTTAAAGATGCCTTTTTTACAATCCCCCTACACCCTGCACCTCAAAAACTCTTTGCTTTCACCTGGACCAACCCTGATATCAATCGTTCCTCCCAGCTTACTTGGACAGTCCTTCCCCAAGGATTCCAAGACTCCCCTCATCTCTTTAGCCAAGCCCTAGCCAAAGACGTTCTAGAGTTTAAAAAGGCCAATTCAACCGTTCTACTATATGTAGATGACCTCCTTATCTGTAGTCCCACCAAAGTAGCCTGCCTGGAATCCACTGCATCCCTCCTCAACTTTCTCGCCTCCAAGGGGTACCGCCTCTCACAACCAAAGCCCAAGTAGCACAGCCACAAGTTACTTATATAGGCTTAACCCTCACACCCCCCTCCCGGTCCATCACATTTAGCCATAAATCTCTCATATCCAATATGCCTTGTCCAAGCACAAAACAAGAAATCCTGTCCTTCCTAGGCACAGCTGGTTTCTCCTGCATGTGGATCCCCAACTTTGCCCTTTTAGCCCACCCCCTGTACCAAGCTGCCAAGGGAGACCTTACTGAGCCCCTCAACCCCCCCCCCCCACTATCAACAAGCCCTTCCAAACTCTAAAACAAGTGCTAATCTCAGCACCCGCCCTCTCCCTCCCAAATTTCAACCTTCCCTTCCACCTCTATACTGCCAAATCACACACCACCACTCTCGGCCTTCTCACCCAACTTGTAAATGACAAACCTCAACCTACTGCCTACCTCTCAAAACAGCTCCCCACCACCACCACAAAGGGATGGCCCACTTGCCTCAAAGCATTAGCTGCAGCAGCCACTCTTACCCAAGAAGCTGACAAACTCATCCTTCAAGCCCCACTCACCAGACACACTTCTCACCATCTAGGCGACCTTACCTCCCCAAAATACTCATCCTCCTCTTACCATCAAAAGCCCAAGAATTCCACCTCACCCTCATTACCCAACCCTATCTCACCCTAGGAGCGCCTACCAAGCTTAATCCTGCCATGCTCCTACCCTTACCCAATCCCATTACACACAACTGCACTGCATCCGTTCAACTGACCCAATACCCGTACCTTAACATTTCCCCTCATGCGCTCCCGCACCCTGCCTGCCTCCAATAAAGATGCTTCTACTCTCATACACCATATGACCTACTAGGTGCAGGTGCTCAACTTACTGCAGCGCAGGGAGGCACCTGTGTGTTTTCTAAAAGCTTGCTGCTTTTATGCAAACAAATCTGGCCTAGTACGCGTAGGAACCAAGCTACTCAGAGATCAAGCAAAACAACTACATGAGCACTCTCCCAACCTTACCTTCCCATGGAAACAACGGGTCCTCCCTTTGCTCACCCCACTCCTACTTCTACTTCTTGCTGCACTACTCACCCCTCGATTCTTAAAGTTACTTACTAATCTCATTGAAAAAGTCTCAAAAAACATCTCCACCTCTGTAGCCACCCAGCAGCTTCTGCCTCTTTCCCAAAATTCCCCATATCAACCCCTACTCCCCACCTTGAACAACTACGGCCCTTCTCAGCAGGAAGTCGTTACAGAAGCTTGACCGCTGCCCCTCAACCCACCCTACCCCAAAGACCGGAAAGATGAGTCCAGCCTCAACGAAAACAAAAAAGTTAACAGCTCCCACAAACTGATGTCAAACAGCTAGACTGAGACTTTCCTGAACTGATAACAAAAAGTCAAATCAAACTCCTCCTTGCATGTTCCTGTGCGAGAACCTGCCTATATAATTCCTTCTCCCCGCAGTGGGAGGCGCAGATGCCATTTTGTGTGGTGCCAGGGCAGTTCCCTGTCTCTGCAAATCAACTTCGGCCTGAACACTTGTCTCTGGTGGTCCGTTCCACACAAGTGTTACATGTTTTCATGCTCTATCTGACTTATTAAATGTCGATGCAAACCAGTTAGTTTTTGCATTCTATCATATTTAAGCTCTTGTGAGGTTTATCGAAACACTTTTTTTGTTTTGGTGCTGATATCTTATAGACTTTTTACTGTAAGAAAAAAATTGCATCAAAATGACCGGCCAATACGACCACAACTCAACTTATTTTGTTAGAGCATATGTACTACAAAGTGTGGCATATGACATACTGCAGGGCCAAGTCTCCTTAGCAACTTTTGTATTACTAACTGGTAGTGACAAGATAATTGCTATGACTTGTCTTTAATTCCATCCTGCACTAAACACAAACAAACAAACAAATATGGTGGGGTGAAAAGTAAAAAAAGGCTAGAAAACAAGAATCAAATATACCATTCTTTACACAAAAAAGCATTCTTCCACCAGACGTAAGAATATGCACTTACTTAGAATTTTTTCTCAGAACATAGTTGTGTTCCCAAGGACATGTATTTTGTCTTATTCACCTTTGTACACAAAGTACAGTACTAGGCATAAAGTAATATATATTGATATATACATAATATATGCTGATATTTTAAAAGTAAATAAATTTTCCTGGTAGTATCCAGTGCCTGGATTTCTTTGGCCAGAAGGCAAACTTTGTGAAACTGCTCTGGTTTCAGAATAGAAATGGCAATATCTGTAAAAGTAACAGGTGGTGATGGAAACTTGGCTGCCAGGCACACTAAGCCTGTAAGTTGTCTCAGGGCATGAGCTATTCAAATCAGTGTCCGAGGTGGTCCTGATGTTCAAAGGCAGCCACGGTGTTCGGAGCTGGCGGGTGCCAGGGGCGTGATTCCTGGTGGTCTACGGATCTGTAACAGTCCCCCTGCCAAAAGCTGGGTGCTGGCGCAGAAGCAAAAGTGTTGGGTTGGCAAGAACAGGCTGCGGCCAACTTTCAATCCAGGGTCGGGGACCAACAGCTGGGAAGTGGAGAGCTAGCTGTGAAACGGGTCGGGGTGCAGGGTATCCCAAACCAGGAGGGGCCTGGCCTGGTTGTTTTCTACCCATTCGGGCCAACGGCCAACGCATCCACGAAGCCCTCGTAACGAGTCAGGATGCGCTCTCCCTCTCGATGTAGGAACTACCCACTCCTCTGCCGCCCCAGTGAGGCGGCTGATTTAAAATGCTACCTTCAGAGTGTCGCTGGAGAATCTAGTCTCCAAGAACTTCATGTAAGGCTGCCTGGATCCAAAACTCTGGAAGCCGGGCGGATTCGCCATTAAATGTCTCAGGAAAAGCCACCGGGCAGGCGGGGGGCCGCACCTGGGCCAGCAGGTTGGCTTTCTTGCACAGCAGCCGTCGGACCTGGCCCACGAGCTCGTCGTCCTCCCTGCGCAGGGCATGGCTCGGGGTCAGGAGTCCCGCAGCAGGACCCCCGCGCGGCGCTCAGAGCCCCGGGCCGGGACAGCCGCGGCGTCGCCGGAAGTGCGTGTGGGACTCGGGGGGTGGGGCAGGGGGCTCCGCGGTCCAGGCCCGACCTAGGCCCCGGCACCCGCGGGCAGGGAGGTCGGCATTGGTGGCCGGAGGAGCGGGCGCCGAGAGGCCTGAGGCCGGCGGGCCGCAGCCGGAGGAGACAGCCGGGCGGGGAAGCGCCGGGAGCAGGGGCCGTGCTTGGTGGGGGCTCTGGCTTCCTCACGTTACAAAGGGCTTTCCGCTGTCCTCAATGGCCGTCTGACTTTCTAAACGGCTTTCTGACGTTCTCAACGACTTCCGGCAGGGGCTTCAAGGAAAGTCGACCGGGCAGCCCCGGGTCGGGGTCCGAGCCGCAGACCCCGCTCTCCGCCAGTCGCCGTTTAGACCCGTATGTTTTGAGCGACTTCCGCCTTCTGTTCTTCACTCGTACTGCCAGAGCCCTGACTGCTACGAAGAGGCGATTCCAGCGGAGCCCTCCCGGGTCTCCAGCCGCGGCGCTCCTGTGCGGATTCCGCTACAAACCTGGGGCGGACGGCTCCTGTCTACGGACTGCCTCTGAGGGACTGGGCGCCTGATACCGTCTCACTGGCCCTCCCGGCTCGGTGAATCGGTGCTACCTTTTTCTGAGGCCGCTCAGAGAGTATAAAAACTTACTCGAGTCCCAAAGCCAGTGAAGCAGCGGGAGAAGGCTCCCTGAGCGCCCGGCCTTGGAAGATGATGTTGGCAGGGACAGGAGATGTGAAGGGACCGCTTTCCCCTTCGGGTCCAGTTCAGTCACTGTCTGCGGCATCGGCTGAGCGCCCGGCCGGCCTCTCCCCTGTAATAAGGCTCTGGTCTGACCTCCCTACCCCGAAAAGCGCGTATTTTCCCTGGGTGTGATGGCCAAGGAAAAGAAGTCTTCACCTCTGTGCGCGACTGCAGCCAGCAGTGCGTAACGCTTACCCGAAGGGACAGACACTCCCAAGAACCGCGCTCAGGCCTCTGGGACTCCAGGGCTGTGTCCCCACGGAGCCAAACTTGCAGCCTGACTTGAAGCGCTCAAAGGGGTCTCCTGCGGACTCTCGAATGCCCCAACCAGCCACGGCTCTGAGGGTAGCAAATTCCAGGAGGGCAAATTGATCCCTCCTGATAATTCAGGGTCGGAGAGATTCAAGTAACATTTCTTGACTAGTAATAATATTTGCGTTAAAGAGCATACTTGCTGACTTTTTATTGATAAGAGCCAATACTTTCTGCCAGAAGCTTTCTTTCGTCATTTACGTGGATGTGGTAGGTTTTGATTCTGGCTTTTAATCTATTTTTATTTAGTATTTTGCTACTTTTGCTAATGAAGTGTTTTTACTTAGTGAAATTGCAGGCTATGAACTGTGTATGAACACTTGAAAAGCAAAATACAAAACTGCATGCATTTCAGTATCAATTATTTAACATATATGTACCTTGGAAAAGAAAGAAAGTCATTCATCAAGGAATGGTTATCTTTGGGTGGTGGTTTATGAAAATAATTTTTGTGGGTTAGTTTCTGGATTTTTGAAGTGACAATTTTTGTAATTAAGAAAAACAATACAATTTATTAAAATGAAAGAAAAACTTAACAAAAGAGATGCTTTCAATTTTTGACATATTAATTGTGTAAAAGGAATCGTGGAAACCAGGAAAGATACATGTAGAACTTAACTGAGACTGCATTACAGATCTCAGGCTTAATCTGGAAAAGCATGTAATATTTTTTATTCCTTTATAACTTGAAGTTATTTTCATTGCCGAAGAAAAGTATAATATGGCATTATATTCAATTTATCTAAAAATGGAAAGCCATACACTGAGACAGTGTGACTGATGGAATTTTTCTGGGGCCACAGATAGTATCAAAATGTCATTTATAGTTTTAAAGCCAAAATGAACTCGTTACTTTGTCTGTAATATGAAATACAAAATTTGTGACCCCAAATATGAGACTGGGCCATCATGCTCAAATGCTCAGAATGTGTCTTGTTAATAATAGCCACAGATATTATTTTGTCAGACATGTAATAGGTGCCGTTAAATAAGTAATGTATGTATTTAATGATGTATCATAATAAAACAAACACTCCTGAATCTATGAGCCAGATATAAGACCTAGATTATTGAATTTACTGTTACTCCCCTACCCATCTTTCCAGAGTTATCCACTATCCTAAAATTTGTAGTCATCATTCAGTGTCTTTTTAGAAGGTATAGTTTAGATACACACACACACACATATACATATATGTGCATAAAAAGTACAGTTGTGTATGTTTAGTCTTGCTTATTCCTGAATTTAAGAAAAATATTACCAGACTTTATTAGATTCCTGTGACAAGCTTCACTTCTTCAAGTATGTTTCTAAGATTCCTCCAAGTTGTGTCATGTAGCATTAGTTTATTTCTTTTCATTGGTGTGTAATATACAGTGTGAATATATCATAATTTACATACCCATTTTCCTCATAAAGGCCCTTTGGATTGTCTCCAGCTTTTTGGTATCACACATGGTGATATGATTATTTTTGTGCCTATCTCCTGGTGCACATGTTAAGTGTTTCTCTAGCACATGTATTTGGGGGTGGAATTGCTAGATTAGAGAGCATGTGTCTGTTAAACTTTAGAAACTAATGCTACATTGTTTTCTAATATAATTGTACCGATTTACACGTTCATCAACACTTAGTGTTTTCAAACTTCTTAAATTTGCCAGTCTAATAGTAAAATTATCTCTAATTGGTTTTAATTTTCATTTTCTTTATCACTAATGTCTATCATTAGTAATAATTTCATTGATTTCGTATGTGTATTGTCCATTCGTGTTTCTTTTCCTGTTCTTGTTCATGTATTTACTCATTTTGGGGGAGTTGCTTTTTCTTATCAATTTGTAATAATTCTGTATATACCCTGGACATGAAATTTTTGTCTGTTAAATGGATTGAATATATGCACTCCAAGGTTGTGGTTTGCCTTCTTACTTTATTTTTGTGTGTTTTCTGAATTTTTTGATGAAATTTGTCTTTTGATGAAGTTATTATTCTTGTAATTTAGTCTTTTTTGTGTGTAACATTTTTTAATGTCTTTCAAAAGTAATCTCTTCCAACCTTTAGGGCAGAAAAATATGCTTCTACACTTTTCCTAAGTTTTAAAGTTTTGCCTTTCGAGTTTTAGTCTTTACTCTATTTGGAATTAAATTTTGTGACATAGGAATCCAATTATTTTTTCTTTATGATTGATTATTTGTTCTAAAATATTTATTAAATAGTGTCTCCTTCCCTCAGTGGTTTGCTATGCCATCTTTTTCATATATCAAGTTTCTGTGTATGTGTGGATCCACTTTATATTTTGTACCATTTATTTATTTGTCTGTATTTCCAGAAGTACCAAGCTGTCTTAATTTATAGAGCTCTATAATAAGTTTTTATATCTGGTAGGACATGTCCTCTTTTGTCTTGTCTCCTTCAGGAGTGTCTTGGCTACCCTTAGGACTTTGCTCTTTTATATAAATTTTAGGACTAGTTGTTGTATTCTGATCACCCCAATGTCTTTCCCCTCTGGCTTCGTTTAAGATACTTGACTTTGGGGCTAAGGTTTCACTACACAGTGTCTAGGAGAGGATTTCTTTCTATTTAGCTTATTGTATACATTTTGTTTTTCCTATGTCTGTGGATTCATGAGTTCAGTTCTGAAAATTTCTCAGCCATTCTATCTATCTTCAGATATTGCTTCTCTTAATTCTTCCTGTTTTCTCCTGCTGGGACTCATAGTATAGTGTGTTCAACCTTCTTATTCTAGCCTCTCTTTTTCTTAACCTCCCATAGTAGCTGTATCTTTGTCTTTTTCTGCTGCTTATAGATCAGTTCTTTGCTCTATCTTCTATTTCACTTATTCTCTCTCCAGCTGCTTTAAATTTTCTGTTTAATCTAGTCATGGAGTTCTTAATTTCAACAATTATATTTTTCACTTCTTTTTATTTATTTTTCATTTTAGTTCTTTTTTAAATGGGTCTGGCTATTTTGATAATCCCATGTCTTTGCTCATTTTTTATTACACTTTGTAGATCTTTTTAAACTTTTCATTTAGTTATTTATATTCTGTATCTAATTCTACAGAAGTCTAAATTTATTGTTTGCTGTTTCTAATGGCTCTCACTCATAATGGCTTGTTTCTTTGTGTGTTTAGTAAATTTTCTGTCTTGAGTTCATATGTGAACCACCTCTACTCTAGGCCTTTAGGGTATACAAGTCTTAACTGTCAACAATCCCTAGTTTCCTGACCCATGTCGTAATTACTACATGATAAAGCCCAGAGTTAAATTTGGGTCTGCCTGACTCCAAAAATGATTTCTTTCAATTATCCTAGTGTTTTCCACAGTTTAGCCAGATGAATAGCACCATAATAATTTTTGGCATGCAAGTTCTGCCTATATTGTTATTTCTTAATAATTGATTAAATAAGAGTATAGACAGTAATATATTTAAAGCCCTAAGATAGTGTCGAGCAAATGGTAAATGCTCAGTACATGTTAACTACTATTATTTTTAATATTTTAAGTCAATTTCCTTTTTAGCTTATTTACGTACTTTAGCTTTGTCCCAAATAATACTATCTGTGACATTTGTGGGTTTTGATATCTAACATATTTTAATACAGTTTAAGGCACATACCTAACCATTAAAATTATCCATGGATATATGTTTAAAAACATTTTCTGTCATCAATCTTACCTGTACCACACTTTGATAAGCACAAAATTTAACTGTCACTTGCTTAACTCTTTTTGAATAACTGTTTCTTTAACCCTCTCACTAAATTAAAGCATAGTTGATGTTAAATGCTCATCTGAGGTCCAGTCACATACTGTTTGTGTGGCTTAGAGCAATTTAACCTCTCCATAGCTTAGTTCTTTAAACTGAAGGTAACCATGGTAAAGGAGATAATGTATACAAAAATTTTAACATGGTACTTGATCCATAAGAAGGCTAAAAAATATTAGCATTATTACCTTATTTAAAAATCTCTGATGAGAAATTCTAAAATGTCAGGAATTTAGCATTTGAATAATCCTCCTGGAAACTAATATTCTACATAAGGGATATTATTTCAAGAATATATATTTTTGCATGTGTGTTGTGTGTGTGTGCATTTTTGTTATTGAGGCAAAATTCTTAAAACAAAATTAACCATTTTAAAGTGGAACAATTTGAAGTCATTTGGTACATTCACAGTGTTATACAAGTACCACCTACATCTAGTTCCAAAACATTTTTGTCACCCCAAAAGAAAATACTGTATCCCTTAAGCAGTTGCTTCCCATTTTCCCTTTTCCCCTGCCCCTATTAACCGCCAATCTGCATTCTGTCTCAATGGATTTAACCACTCTGTACCTTTCATATAAATGAAATCATATAATAAGTGACCTTTCATTTAGCATAATGGTTTCAACATTCATCCATGTGGTAGAATATATCAATACTTCATTACTTTTTTATGACTAATATCCCATTGTGTGTATATACCACAATTTGTTTATCCATTCACCTGTTGATGGGCATTTGGGCTGTTCCACCTTTTGACTGTTGTGAATAGTGCTGTGAGCATGCTTACATGTGTATTGAGTACCTGTTTTCAATTCTTTTGAGTATATGCCTGGGAGAGGAATTGCTGGGTTATATGGTAGATCTGTGTTTAACTTTTTAAGGAACTGCTAAACTGTTTTCCGTAGCAGCTGCACAATTTCACATTCCCACAAACAGTGTATGAGTGTTTCATTTTCTTTATATTCTCTTCAGTATTTTTCCTTTTTTTCTTTAATAGCCATCATAATGAGTGTATACCGGTACCTCATTGTGGTTTGGACTTGCATTTCCTAATCACTATTGATGTTGAGCAACTTTTCACGTGCTTGTTGGTCATTTCCTTTGGAGAAATGTCTATTCAGGCATTTTGCCCATTTTTTAATTGAGTTTTTTGTCTTTTTTGTTATTGAGTTGTAAGAATTCTTTATATGTTCTGGATACTAGACCCTTATTGAATATATAACTTGCAAATATTTTCTCTTGTTCTGTAGGTAGTCTTTTCACTTTCTTGATACTGCCCTTTGATGTAAAAGTTTTTAATATTGATGGTTGAATTTATCTGGTTTTTTTTGTTTTGTTGCTTGAGCTTTTTGTGTCATATTGAAGAATCGATTGGCAAAATCCAAGGTCACAAGATTTATCTCTATGTCTTCATCTGGAGTTTTATGGTTATATCTCATAGTTGGGTCATTGATCCTTTTGAGCTAATTTTTGTATATGGTGTGAGGTAGGGAGCCAGTTTCATTCTTTTGCCTGTGGATACCCAGTTTTCCATTTATTGAAGAGACTATTTGTCCCCATTAATATCGGTACTCTTGTTGAAAATCAGTAGGTTATAGATGTGTGCGTTTATTTCTGGACTTTCAATTCTATCCTATTGTAAATGACTATTCTTTTGCCAGTACCACACTCTTGATTATTATAGCATTGTAGTAAGTTGTGAAACTAGGAAGTGTGAGTCCTCCAAACTTGCTTTTCTTTTTCAAGATTTTTTTGGCTAGACAGGCCCCTTGCAGTTTCATATGAATTTGAAGATAGGCTTTTCTATTTCTGAAAAAAGTGCTGTTGGAATTTTGATAGAGATTGCATTAATTGGTAGATTCTTTTGGGTGGTATTGCCATCTTAAAAATATTTAGTGTTCCAGTCCATAAACATAGGATGTCTTTCCATGTATTTGGGTCTTCTTTAATTTCTTTTAGTGATGATTTATGGTTTTTGGTGTCTTTCATTCCTTGGTTAAATTTATTTCTAGGTATTTTACTCTTTTGGATGTTGTGAATGGAATTGTTTTCTTAATATCTTTTTAAGAGTAGGCATTGCTGGTGATAGATACACAGCTGAATTTTTGCGTGTTAATCTTGTATCCTGCATCTTTGCTAAATTTACTTATTATCTTGAGTAGCGTTTTGTGAATTCTTTGGGATTTTCTATATATAGGATCATATTATCATCACACAGAGATAATTTTGCATCTTTGTTTCCAATTTAAATGGCTTTTATTTATTTTTCTTGCCTAATTTCTCTGGCTAAATACTTCCAGTATAATGTTGAATAGAAGTGGCAAAAGCAGGCACCCTTGTCTTGCTTCCGATCTTTGGATAAAAGCTTTCAGTCTTTTACCACTGAGTGTGACATTGGTCACGCATTTTTCATATATCCCCATTATCAGGTTAAAGAAATTCCCTTTTAATCCTAGTTATTGAGTGTTTTTATCATGAAAGCATATTGGATTTTGTCAAGTGCTTTTTCTGCATCAATTAGACAATCATGTAGATTTGTTTTCTTCATTCTACTAACATGGTATATGATTAGTTTTTGTAGGTTGAAACACTCTTGCATTCCTAGAACTAATCCCACTTGGTCATGATGTATAATCCTTCTAATATGCTGCTGGATTCAGTTTGCTAGTGTATGGTTGAGGATTTTGGCATCTATAGTTGTAAAGAACTTGGTCTGTAGTTTTCTTTTCTTATGGTGTCTTTGTCTGGCTTTAGTAATGGGAAAATACTGGCCTAATAGAATGAATTAGGAAGTATTATATCCTTTTCTTTCTTTTTTGTTTGTTTGTTTGTTTCCTTTTTGGAGGACTTTTAAAAAGAAGGATTGATGTTAATTCTTGGTAGAATTTGCCAGTGAAGCCATCTGGTTCTGGACTTTTTTTTGTTGTTGGAAAGTTTTCTATTACTGACTTTAATCTCTTGTAGTAAGTCTGTCCCTATTTCCTGTTTATTCTAGAGTCAGTCTAAGTTGGTACTAATGTCCTCACTTTTATTTCTTATTTTAATTATTTGCATGTGCTCTCTTTTTTTCTTTGTCAATCTAGCTAAAGTTTGTCATTTTGTTGTGTAAAATCATGTGTTTGTTATTTGGTGTGTAAAAGCACCAATTTTTGATTTTGTTGATTCTCTTTATTGCTTTCTATTCTTTGTTTTGTTTATCTCCACTCTAATCTTTATTATTTCTTATGATATTTGTAGTTTAATTTGCTTTTCTTTTTCTAGTTCCTTAAGGAGTAAAGTTTGGTTATTGACTTGAAATCTTCCTTGTTTTAAATGTGTATGTTTACTGCTATCAACTTCCTTCTGAGCACTACTTTCACTGCATCCCATAAGTTTTGGTAGGATATATCTTGCTTAATGAATTTAACATTATCTACTACATCCTGTCCCTGTCCAAGGCAGTTGTGTATTCTCAGTCAATGCACTTAAAAACATCTTGAGGAGGTGATAAAACTACAAATACAAAAACTCATGGTCCTGGCCTCTTAAATGGTATGTTATGTGTTATAAGGATTTTTTTATTTTTTGGTAGGGAACACTTGATACCCTCAATTAAAGATTTAGAAATGAATAGAAGAGGAATATATAGAAATTTGATAATCATTTATATTAGTATAAGTGTTGGCCTAATAAAAGCAGACATTTCTGAGAACTCAACTGAATACTGTTTTTCGTTTGGCTCAATTCTTTTAGAAAACAAATCAGGAAAATTTCAAAATAGCTTCTCCCTCTAGGCAAATAATCAGGCCCTTATCTCTGAAGAGTTACCATTATATATTTGAATCTGCTAAAAGCAATTATGATAAAGGATGGAGCAAATATAAAATAA
>PVKY010010884.1:0-12354 GCA_004027775.1 Bradypus variegatus
TCTCTCTCTCTCTCTCTCTCTCTCTCTTTTTTTTTTGTTAATGAAATGTGTGAACAGTTTGTTCCCAGCTAAAAACAAGCGCTGATGGGTTTCATACTTTTCTGCGTAGGAGGGAGAGGTAAGGTTCTGCACAGCACGCTGGCTGGTGATGGGGGAGGCCACTGGTGGGAGGGAATGTGGGAAGGAAGAGGGAAATTGGAAAGATCAGTACAAAACTTCATGTGTGATCTGTTCCTCTTTTATTCTCCCTGTGTGCAAACCCTGCTGTGGTCCTTTTGATCGGCGCATAGGCACAGGGGGCTTGGGGAGACCCCACCATGAACCAGTACATCTGTGGGTTAGGGGAAAGGGATTTGTGCTTGGGCTGACCTTAGCAGAACAAGGTTTATTCCTTGTTATCCGTTCCTGGGGGAGGGGAGGCCTAAGGTATGGATGAGACTGTTACTGTTGTCTGGCTTGAGAACGCCATCAAACACACATGTATCTGCACACTTGTGCACACACACATACATGCATACCCACCCTTCTGTGTCCTTTAAAGCTAGCACTGGGGACCTTATCTGCGAGTAATGGACAGGGGACAGTCTGTAGCACAATTTCATAATGCTAGCTAACATTTATGCAGTGCCTCATATGAGCCAAGAATTTTAAGTGCAGTGCTTACTTATGAAATATGCCCATTATTTCCCCCATTTTATATATGAGGAAAATGAGACCCAGAGAGGTTGAGTAAATTGCCCAAAGTCACACAGCTTTTAAGTGGTGGGTCCAGGATATGAGCCCAGACATGTTTGGCTCCAGAGTTCATGTGCTTAACACCAAAAGTTATACATGGAAGGGCTTGGGCACAGGAGGTCTCTTTTACCTCTTTGCTGTGAGACTTCAGGCTGGTCACTAACCTCTCGGAGCTTCTATTTATTTACAGTGATATTAGGAGGTTCAAGTAAGAAAACACATGCAAGTATACTTTGCAAACTTTGAAGGGATATTAATAAACTCCTGGATGATCAAGCTTAAGCATTCATCTCTATGTTCCAAAGGGACTATTGGAGCACTTTACACACAATGAGGCCTTCGCACTTAGCTTTCCCTACCTAGAATCATGGAGTCCAGTTTGCCACTGACCTTTAGGAACAATGCAGGCCTGTACACCCTGCATGGACTGGGGTCCAGCCATGTTCTGGCCTCTGGGTTTTTTTGTTGTCACTCATATTCCCACCACCCCCACCCCATCCTCATTTCATACCCTGTGGAAGCGGCAGGTATCCTTGGAAGCCGCCTCTCATTCCTCTCAGAGCAGGGTAACATACAAGTTAGTCAAACAAATAATGAATACATGAGTGAACCGGCCAGGAAAGAGCATGTCCTTTTCATAAGAACAGAGGGGACAGTGTGGTGTGGAGGAAAGTTGGACAAACCTGGGTTTGATAGTCTGTTTCGGCCAGTTAATAACAATGCAGTCTTGGATGAGTCATCTGTTGTCTTCGGGCCTCAGTTTCCTGATCTGTAGAGTGAGGGGGAGATGTGGGAGAGCAGAGAAGCTTGCTCTGAGCAGCTTTCTCCCCTCCCTCTCTGTCATGGCCCCGGCCAGCCTCTGACCTTCATAGTCTTCCCTGGGAGGTTCAGGCACCTGTTTCTGT
This sequence comes from Bradypus variegatus, assembly GCA_004027775.1. NCBI lineage: Eukaryota > Metazoa > Chordata > Mammalia > Pilosa > Bradypodidae > Bradypus > Bradypus variegatus. The sequence goes on from PVKY010010884.1 coordinate 1,641, forward strand.
CATCTGCAGACTCCCAGAGACATGGGTCAAATTCTCTCCAGAAATCTCAGACCTGCCTGGAGGTGTTAGGGCCCAAGAACCACACAGTTGGCTGGAGGTGGGGTGCATTCTCGTATTGTCCCCACGGGGATGGGAAACACTGAAGTTCTCTCTACTAGCTCATGCTCTCCGGGAAGAAAGCCTTTTCCAGCCCGGATGTACGGGCTGGAGGTGAGATCAGGTTAGGTTGCAGGATACCTCTGGGCTACCTTTTACCTGCAGAGGAGGGTCTGGCACCTCTCTTTAGAAGGAAGAGCTCTTTTCACCTGTTGTTCTCCAATTTTGGCTTCACCTGAAAGTCAAAGACACCTGGAAAAGCCCGGGACGGGGCCTGAGAGAGGTGACATTTGTGTCGGATCTTGAAGTACGAGGCAAAACTCATAAGCCAGGGGAGGAAGTGAAGGGGATCTTGATTAGAAAGGCATGGAAGCACTTTAGGTAACAGGGAGTGAGTGGGACCTGCAGGGAATCTTCAGGTTCAGGGTCATGGCTGGAGGAGGTGGGAAAGAGAGAAGGCAGTGGAGTAGTGGTGCAGGGGCAAAGGCTGTGGGAAGTGGGCTGGAAAGGTGGTGAAGGGCAGATGGGGGTGGCTTCATTCACTGTGTCAAGGAAGGTCTTGCATGTTTCTCAACAGGACACTGCTAGCATATGAGGGGAATGATCCTTTGTTCTGCTGGGCTGCCCTGGCACCCAGTCTCTGTGTCACCCCAGAACATCCCACAGTTTCCTACCACCACCTACATACAGGGGTGGTCCCAACCTCGTTGAGAACCACTCTAGAGACTATGGGAAGTCACTGGAAGATGAAGCAGGAGTGACAAGATTCAGTGCATGCTTTAGAAAGCTCACTGTGGTGGCCTTGTGGGATGACAAAGAGACTGGAGGCTGGTTGGCCAGTAAGGAGCTTAAATAATTACATTAATTTGTTGTGCTATTAATAGAAAAGGCTCCTGTGGACTGGAGGATTTTATGTGGGTGTTTGTGATTCTGTCTAGTGCCTTAAGAGGGACTCCCAAGGAGGCAGTGATGAAAAAGTCCAAGGACTAATTTATTAAATTAATTAAAGAAATGGAATGCACAAAGACATCCTCATGCTCACGTGGGTTTTCTGTTTTCTATTTAAATGGAAAGAGGTGAGAACGATGGACCTAGGAGGCTGGTGGGTGGGAGGAGGGTGCAATGGAGGAGAAAACAGTCTTGGAGTGGCCATCGCAACTCTGCACATTAAGAATGGAAATTCAACAAAGTCTCAGCATGTTGAGAGACTTTTTTTCCTAACTCCTATGGCTTGCCCAGGGAATCCTGTGGCTTGTCTAGAGGGGGCCTGTGTTGGAATAGGCTTCAAAAGGGAAGGGTTGCTTGCTTTCCTGGGTGCTGTGGGACTCCGCTGCAGCTTTTAAGGAGGAAGTAGCTTACGTCTCTTAAAGCAGAGCTTCCCAAACGTTACTGCACTGAGGACTCACCTAGGGCTCTTAATAAAATGCAGATTCTTATTCCTTGGGTCTGGATGGGGGGTGAGGGGCCAAGATTCTGCATTTCTAAAGAGCTTCCAGGTGTTGGTGATGACAGTGGTCCAGACACCACACTTGATGAATTGGCAAGACCCAAAAGTCTTGTTGGATTCTGAGCCCATCCGTTTGCTGGGAGTTGGCAAAGATTGGAGGGAGTGGGAGGTAAAAGGGTGGGTGGGAATCTTGTGGTTTGCATCTCTGAGAACCAGGCGGCAGGCAGAGGCTGGGTCTGCAAAGTGCAAGGTGAGAAACGGGGGTGAGAAGGAGGGAGGAAGAGAGCTCACGGAGAGCAGGGGCTGGGGTGATCCGAGTCTCTTCACCACCACCCCTGACCCCTTCCGCTGTGGTCAGCTCTGCAACAACCCCCCCCATAATGCTCTTTGAGTAACTTTGCAGCCCTTGGGTGCTACATCATCCTCTCACCCTGCACTCTTGGATTTGACCAGTCCCGGAGGAAAAAAACAATCCCCTAACCCTGTGTTCCTTTCACTGACGCAAGCTCCATCCACATCCCTTTGGAGGGGAGGGGGCCACACAGGACCCTGCCTGGGGTGAGGCCTGGAGGCTGCCTTTCCTGCCAAACCCTCCCAAGGTGCCCCGTTAGATCTTTTCCTGGCACAGCGGGAAGATTCTGGGAAGCCGGACTGTGAGGAGGAGGGGGAAAGCAGCGCTGTCAGAGGGAGCCCCGGGACTCCCACTGTGGGGCCAGAGACTGTACCTGTGGAAGGCAGCCTGGCCGGCGCGTGCCCTGCTGGCAGAGGGCGATGGAAAGTCAGTTCTGATTGCTGCCTTATCATGGCCTCTGACCTGAGTCCACACGTGTGCCTCCCCGGTGAGTCTGAGCAGCAAACCGGAAAGTCTTTCCGTACCTTAGATCAGAGAGCTCTGGGAAACCCCTCCAGGCGGTAGCTTGCCTTTCTGTTCACTGGCCTGCCCTTGGATCTGGGGGGGCCTCATGTAGTGGGTGGGAGCCCCTGTTCCTCAGGGCCAAGGGGGCAGGCCCTGGGGGAGCCCACAGGAGGGGCAGGGGACCGCTGGCCACCAGGTTTGGGGTACTGTTTTCCTGGGGCTGCTGTAACCAAGTACCACAGACTGGGGTGTCTTAGTACAAAAGAAATCTATTCTCTCACGGTTCTGGGGCTAGAAGTCCGCAATCAAGGTGCTGGCAGGGTCAAGCTGTCCCTGAGAGCTCCAGCAGTGGGTCTGGTATGTGCCGTCCTTTCAGTATCTGGTATCGCCAGCAATCCTCAGTGTTCTTTGGCTTGTAGATGCTTAACTCCAATCTCTGACTCCTCGGTCACATGGCATTCTCCCTGTCTCTTCTCTGTGTCTCTTCTTTTAAGGACACCAGTCACATGGGATTTGGGGCCAACCTCCTCCAGTATGACCTCATCTTCACTCATTGCACCTGCAAAGACCTTATTTCCAAATAAGTTCATATTCTAAGGTTCTACGAATTTTGGGGGACACGGTTCAACCCAGTACACCTGGGTCCTGGTTCTCACTGGCAATGAGGCCTAGGACAAGTCATTTGGGTTTTCTGGGCCTGGGGTCCCATTTGCAAAAGGAAAAAATAATCCTTGCCCCATTTTAGCTCAGGAGGATAGTAAAAGAAAGACATCCAGATTGTGGAGCTGGGCAACCCTCCAAGAGTACTTGTGATGTATTGGGTCCCTGCCTTCATCTTCGAGGAGGAGTTATCTTCACGTGAAGGATGAGCAACTAAGGGAGGCCCTGAGAGGTTATGTAGTGTGCTGAGAGGGCACAGCTATGAAGTGGGAGAAAGGGAGGCAGCAGCTGGCAGCAGATGGGAATCTGAGCAAGCCACACCGGGCAGAGGGGTCAGCAGGAGTGTGGCTGCTCACCAAGGGCTGGGCAAAGCACCGTCACCCACCAGATTTCAAATAGTCATTGGGCAGAGTCACCTCTTAATGCAACCCAATCTTCAAGGTCTTTTCAAATGCCCCAAGTCCTGGAAGTTTTCCCTGGTTTCTGCCCGTTTCCTACTGCCCTTTGGGGTCACCTCTCCCTCAGTCTGACTGCCCCACCACCCTGCTAAAGACAAGTGCCTGGTTTATGAATCCTGGTGTCCTCCATAGTCCTGCTGGGCTGTGCCCCAAGGTAGGTCTGGGGTTAAGCCACCAGCCTGCTGGACCCAGGGTCTAAGGCCATTTCTCTAAGTCTCACTTTTCTCATCCGTAAAACAGGGGAACTATCGCCTACCTTGTAGAGTCATGAAGATTAAATGAGGCCTAAGTGTAAAGTTGATAATCCAGTGCCTGGTTCCCTGAAGTGCTCAGTAAAGACTTATTAAAACATCTTCTCGGAAACATGTACATCAGGGCTAATGTACACCACTTTACTGAACAGGTATATAGACTCATAGGGTGTAATCAGGACATAGCTCACTTCCCCCAGCCTCTGCCCTTCCCACCTGTTCTGCTCGGTTTTCCTTGTCCTGTATGATAACTCAGGCAATCCCGTGCCTTTCCTGATATCACTTTATAGTATTAAAAATCTCGTTACACCCCGGCTCAAAACTCTGCTGGCCCCCATTTCCTTCAGAGTGAAAGCCAAAGTCCTTGCCTACAAGGCTCTGGAGGCAGGGCTCCCTAATGTCTCTTCGACCTCATCTCCTCCCACCTGCCCCATCCATCCCCCTCCAGGTGTAAGAGCCTCGTGGCTGTTCTTCTGAGGAGCCAGTTTTTGCTGGCCTCTGGCCTTTGTGCTTGCTGCTCCCCCTTCCGGAAGGCTCTTCTACCAAGTGTTTCCATGCTCACTTCCTCACTGCCTTCAGGACTCTCTGTAGTGTCAGCCTGTTAGAAACCGCTTCCCTGACCCCTCTATAATATGGCAGCACCACCCCCACGGGCACCCATTCCCTGCTCCACCCTTACCCCTTCCATAGCATGTACCACCTGATGTACAAGGCAGTCACTTGCTTGTTTATTGTTTACGGCGTCCCCCTTCCTCCTCCAAGGATTGTAAACTGCAAGAGGGGAGAGATTTTGTCCATTTTATTTGTTGCCATATCCTCAGGGCCTAAAACAGATCCTGGCACATAGTAGATGCTCAATAAATATTTGTTAATGACTATAAATAAAAATTTCAATATCTTGTCTAGCAAGGTTTCTTCCCTTCCCCCCCAGCCTGGGCTTCACCTAGGCCAGGTAACTCACAAGGAGAAAGGAGGGGGAGGGTCTATTTTTCACACACTCCTTGCTTCACCCACCAAGCTGGAGAGGAGGGATGAGAGAAAAAAGGGCAAAGGGTCATTTTACTTAGCTGCAGCTGATGTGCTGATGATGTAGCTCACTCTTCGCTGTCAGCCACCCCCTCTCTCATGGAATAATGTTGTCAGTTCTTTGGCAGCATCTCCCTGGGATCTTTAACACAGCACCACACTCTGATGCAGGCGATGACCTTTTAGATGATGTCCCCTGAGTCCCCGCTATCACCTACTGTAGGATGCACTGCCCAGGCTCGCTGTGTGGCTGCAGCAGGCAGTGCTTATAGCAGGGTCTGTTAGGACAGCGCAAGCAGAGGCAGGCTAGCGTCATGATTAAGAGCAGGGCTCAGGGGCAAGGCTGCTTGAGTTCTGAACTAGCTCTAATACTTAGTCTTTCTGGTACCTTGAGCAGGCCCCCTCACCTCAGTTACCTTAACTATAAAGTGGGGCTAATATCTGGCTGTTGTGCTGAGTGAATGAAATGGCATGTGTAAGGTCTGTAAGACAAGCCCAGCCCATAGCAAGGGCTCCGTAAACATTAGCCTTTGTGGTCATCCCTTCCACCCTCAGTGGCCTCTATTTGTGACTCAGTGAAGAGAAGCCCCACGTGCAACCCCTGCAGCCCCTCGGGGACCCTTCTGGCCGTGTCTGCCCAGGGCCTGGGTTGTCACCACCACCCTGCAGACCCCTCTGTCCCCGTGGCTCCCCAAGGGCTTCCAGGCCCCCTCCTTTGGCTTGAGGGGCCATGCCGATTGTGTCCTTCAGACACGTGTGGGAATGCACAGAACTCCCCTCTCTCTTCAAAGTGATTGACACTCTATCATCTATCATGAGATGTGGGGCTTCGTTTACACAAGCTGGAGCTGGGGGTGGGCTTGGGGTCTTGGGGCCAGATTTACCCTAACCTCCTCAGCAAGGCCTTCACCAGAGTCGAGCGCTTCTTCCAGAGTGCAGAGGGCCTTGTGTCCTGTCACTCACACCTTTGGGCTTCAGAGGAAATCCTGAGACAACGGGAGATGTCCTATTTTACGTCCTAACACAGAAAGCGTAAGATGTTAGAGCGGAAAAGAGAATTGAAAATCACCTGGTGCAAACCTTTGTGAAGACACCAGACCCAAAGAGATGAAATGATTAACCCAGGAATTCACAGCTAGTTAGGGGTCTCCTGTCCCCCAATCTGGGGCTTTCCACCCTGCAGGATAGTGCAGTCCTGCCCCTGGGTAGCCCCTTCCTTTCATTAGCCAACGTCTCCACTGTCCTAATGGACCCTGCTACAAGCACTGCCTGCCGTGGCCAAAGAGTGAGCCTGGGCAGGGCGTCCTATGGCGATAGCGGGACCCGGAGACATCATCCAAAAAGGTCATCACCGGCATCGGAGAGTGGTGCCATGTTAAAGGTCCCAGGGAGATGCCTCCAAAGCACTCACAATGCCATTCTGTGTGAGGCAATCAAGAGCAAGAACCAGAGCCTCACCCTGCCCTTGCCCACGCCCTTGCAGGATACACAGCTGGCAGGGGGTTAACAGCCGGCCCACCTGCTCCTGTTGCCCCGGTGACTGCCGCCCTGGAGTCCCGGGAAGCCTGTGGCTCTGGGGCTGTCCCCGTGGAGAGCAGAGTAGGGCTGTGCCATCTGGCCCTGTGAAACGAAGCTAAGCTCCGACCCATGCTGCGGTCTGGGAAGACATCCGGCAAGTAGCTGTGGGTCCTTCCAGACAGTCTAGGCCCTCCCGATGTTGGAGGCTGATTGGGTTGAAAGCACAGAACTTCCTGAGGGGTCAGGGGTGAAGGGCTGGTCTTGGGAACAGCTCCTCTTGGTGCCATTGTTATATGGAAAGCCTTGGATCCCTGGGGGTCAGGGGGTCCTGGGCTGCAGGAGGCAGGTGTTTAGGGGACTAGGAGAGGCAAGCTGCCTCCCAGACCCACACTTGTTGGAAGGGACTCACGTTTGAAGCACAGAGTTAAGATGCTGATGGCAAAAGAATTTTCCCAGCCATGGTTCAAGCTCTTTCCTGACTCCTTTTGTTAAGATAAAGGAGAGTTCTGGAACTTGTCGGAACCGTGCCTAGTGCCTCTCAGCGTCCACCTCCTCCCTGCGTTTGATTTATAAAAGCTATACAGTTGGATATTGTTTCTTTCTCCCTCCCTCCCTCCCTTATGATTCCTTTTTTTTTTTTGTAATCAAAACTAGGAATGATTTTTTCCTGCCAATTTGTGATAATATTGCCAGTCCTTTAATTGGCTTTCTGCTCTATTTTATCATTTCCATCATAATGAACTTTTTGTGAGAGAATCTGGTGGGTTTTGGAGCCTGTTCGCAGAATCCCAGCTCAAAAGTCCTATTTCCTCTTCCACTTCCCCATCTCCACTTCACACCCCCAGTCCCAAACTCATAAAAAATGATCCCCGGAGTGGGAATCGCTCAGTACGGAAAGAGCATCGTAATCAGGAGAGCAAAGCGTTCGATGCAGTTTGCATTTTACCAGGAGGAAATATTGATAAGCCCGGGGCTAAAATGGCCAGCTGAGAGTCTGCGGGTTCCTTTCGGGGCTGCTGGTGGATGAAGGATGAGAACAGATGTCAATAGCTGACCTTTATGCCATGCCACAAGCAATGCCCAAGTTACTCCGGCTTTGGCCTCTGCTGGGAAGCGAGTGGGCACTCGCTTAGAAAACCCGCCTCAGAGCCAGGCCTGCCCTGAGCGTGATCTCATATGGGAAGGTTTCCTGCAAGCCAAGGACCGAGGCCCAGAGGAAAAGAAGATCCCTGCCTGGCCATTGGGGTAGGAAGGACTTTAACCCTGATATTTTGTGGTATGTTTTGAAAATGTTCAAAGCTATGGTGTTTCCCATGAGTATGTTTTGAGAACAACACAGTAAGAGAGAGAGACTGTCCATTTGTATAATTGTAAAAGCTAACACTTGACAGGCCCTGTTCTAAGTCCTTCACATTTATTAATTCATTAAATCCTCCTGACAGCCTAGTGAGGGAATTGCTATTATTATTATCTTCATATTACATACAGGAGACCAAGGCACAGAGTGGCTAACAACTTGCCCAGAGTCACACAGCATAGCCAGAATTGAAGCCCGGCAGCTGGCTCTGGTGTTTTTTCTCTTAATTATGACGCCATCTGCCTGATCATCTACAAATCTTTACACACATCATTCTATGTGATCCTTCATAGCCTTATAGAGCAGGCTTCTGCATTTGTTCCATTTTACAAATGCAGAAACATGGGCTCAGTAGAGGTTGTCCAATTTGCCCAAAGTCACAACAGCAGGTAGGAGCAGAGAGACTCAGAGCACACGGGAGGGGGAGATTTAAAGTGCCATTCCTTTGATGGCTTTTCTTAGACCACTTGGTTAACACCCCCATGATTGTAATCGTCTGCCTTCAGCCCTTACAGAGGAAAGGGGCACATAACTAGGTACCTTGTGGAGGATGGGGGATCCTGGATCTGCAGAGGGGGACCTGGGGTGGGATAACAAGCCAGGGGACTACCTCACCGAATATCCCATTAAGACCATGCTGTCTTGAGACAGGGCCTGGATCCCAGAGCGCACGACATGAAGCATGATGACCCAGCGTCCAAGCCACTGAGGGGTCCCCATGTGTTGAGAGGACCATGGCAGTTCCAAGTGGCCCATCAGAAATATCCCTCCAAGAATTCCCTCACCTACAGGGGTGCAAATCAGGAGTGGATGGGACACACTGGCATCCACACACAGATAGTTAAGGCACAGCACAGAGGACCTAGAATAGTAATGGCAAAGGAAATTGCTTTGGATGTGATGCTGCTCTTGTTTCCTCCCAGGAAGAACCTTCTAATATAGGTCTTGCAAGGTGGGGAGACTGAAGAAAACCCACCATATAAGTGGAATTCAAGGAAAGTTGGGAGTTGGGGGGAAGAAAGGGGAATAAATATGTGCTTCTAATAGAATCCGTTTCTTGGCACTGTCTTCCCCAGTCCAGATCTAACCTGCACGTGTGCATGGAAATAAGGAGATAAATAAATGGAAACGCTGAGTTCCAGGGCAGCCTAAGAGGCTGGAGGAATGAATCAATGTTCTCCCCAGGCAGCTGTCCGGAATGAAGTGTAATAGTTAATAAAGGCTGATTGTGCACACACACAGCTGGGGCCGGCACACAGAGCAGGAGGCAGCTCGGGAGGCCCATCCTTCTCCTGGACCAGTCTCCCCCCACCCCGTGGTGCTCACAGCCCGATTAGATCCGGCTCCCAGGCAGCATATCCAATTAGAGGGTGCACGGGGCATGAGGCTCGGACATTGCCAGTGACTGCACAGAACTCCTCCAGTGACCCTTAATCTCTCTGATTTACTCCCCTTGGCCTGCTGGAAGGGGGTGAGGTTAGGGGAGGGGAGAGGGGGTGAGGGAGTTACGGAACAGACTCTAGAGGGAAGTAGCACATCGGACCACCGGCACTCTCTCCAGCATTATGGAAAGAAAGGGAGAGGAGGGGCAGGACTCCCCCCTCAGGGAGCTGGCCGTCTGCTGGTTGAAGTTCACGCACACACGATGGCTCAGGAAGGTGATTAACATAAACAGGAACACCGGCTCGGATCTCACCAAAGCCCAGGATGATTCAGAAGTCATTGATATTTAGCTTTGGAAGATATTGATTTTCCTCCCCAAAGATTTGCTTACCTAATTCTGCTTTGCTCACGCAAGTAATAAAAATGAGTTTGCCTTTCCTGATCACATTTAGACTGGCAGCAAGAGGGCAAGGGACTCAGAAACAGGCAAGGGGGCTGGAGGTACTTAGAGTTTACAGGCAAGTGAAAGCCGATTGGCCTGGGGAGCTGGGCAGGGAGGCACGAGTATTCCAAGAGAGTCCATCCGGGCAAGGTGGTCTGGGAAGGCTTCCTGGAGGAGTTTCTACTTAACTTCAGAAATAAGTACAGAAACATACACCCCCACCCCACCCCAAATATCTTCCCCCTTCCACCATCTCCAGATGGCAGTTGGCTTCTTGCTTGGCTTCATCCTGGATGGATGATTGTTGTATCACCTTCAGGTCTTTGAATCAATACAGTAAGTGTGCCAGGCCCCTAGTGAGTTCAGTGATACCCAATTTAAGGGTTACAGGAGAAGAATCAGACAGAACCCCAAATGATGAAGAAGTATGCAGTGTAAAGGCATGAGATACCTTTGACAAATAGAGCAAAACCTTGATGTCCGTATGAATTGTCCCCTCCTGAGCTTCCCAGGGGCTTGCTCTGAAGCTGATGTCACTGCTTCTCTAGGAACTGTTGCAGGCACATGTGCTCATGTTGAATTTCCTGAGTGATGGCAAACTCTCATCCTTGGAGGGTTTTCCCTACTGACTTTTCCAGGAGGGCATTGATGTGTAAGGCCACCAGTGTGTCTGTGTTGTCTGCCATTTGTTCAGGCCGTCTGCTGGTTGAAGTTCACGCACACATGGTGGCTAGGAAGGCGATTAACATAAACAGGAACACCGGCCCGGATCTCACCAAAGCACAGGATGATTCATGTGGAAAACTGATGAGCACCCTAAGGAAAACACTGCTGGCAAAGCACCAAAGATGTCCCAACCTCATACCCAAATTGTACAACAGGAACTGCCCCTTCTCTTACAGGGCACTGGGCTGGGAGCCGGGACGCCCAGATCTAATCCTTGCTTGAAAACTAGCCTGTTGGCTCCCTTGGACTGGTCCCTCAACCTCTTTTCCTCGGTTTCCTCATTCCAAAATGAGGGGGCCAGACTAGGTGATCCTCAGAGTTTCTTTTGAGTCCAAAGACCCATGTGGCTGGGAAGCAGAGAGCATCTTAATACTGCGGCCCCAGGGCTTCTATTTTTATTTCCTTTCCATGCTCCCAGATCTGAGCACCGTTATTGACCGACTGTGGGTGTAACAGAATTTGTACTTTCTCAAAATTTAATTACTAGCAGTAAA
>PVKY010010885.1:0-12359 GCA_004027775.1 Bradypus variegatus
CCCCAGCCCTCAGCATTCTCCACCCTTTACTCTGTGCTGCTTTTTCTTTTTCCTAACACACAATTCCTTATTTATTAAATTTGTGATTTTCTATCTTCTTTGAAGAATGTAAGCTCTATGCAGGCAGGGCTTTCTTCTGTTTTGTTTATGGCTGGATCCCTAGAGCCTAAAATGGTGCCCATGAATTTACTGAGATTGGCTGCTGTGGGAAGGAAATAGTGTTAATGTCTAATCTTAAACTTAACCTTAACCCTAACCCCTAACCCCTAACCGTAAACCTAACTATTTTGTTAAGTGCCTGTCCCCATACTTAAGGAAATTACAATCCGACTAGACAAACAAAACTGCCCAAGACACCAAGGTGAGACAGGCTTAATCTGGCTTGAGCTGGCATCTGTGGCTCACGGTCAGAGGCATCTAACCAGCCTAAGAGCTGAAACGTCAGTGCTGCCTCCCAATGGGTGCTGCAGGAATCTGCAGTTGGGCTGGGGCCAAGTCTTCATGAAGGACCCAAAGGGCCTTGGAAAGCATCCGGTCTCACCCTGCGCCTCCTCCTCGACTCCCTCACTGTGTGCTCCATCGGCTGACATGGTCTTCTCCTCTGCTCATGCTCCACCACACCCCTGCCCCTCGAGACGGCAGGTGCCCAGAAAGGAAGCGGGGTTCTCTGGGGGAGTTGGACCCCCCACTGTTTCTTTCTGGCAGCCTCCCTCCTCATCCACCAGCTCTGAGAACATCTGCCTAGAGCAATCGGGTTCTAAGACAGAGCAGACAAGCCAGGCCTTTTAGGGGTGACACACGACACCAGGCATGAGCTCAGAGCCAGGGCTGGGTGTCAGGCACCAGGAGGCCACAAAGCCGGGGCAGCCTCAGGAGATCAGAGCGGAAGGACGGATCAGAGGCCAGGAGCTCGGAAGTCAACTGCCCTGCAGTCTGTGTGCTCTTGGCAAATGGTTTAAGCCTTCTGAGCAGCAGTTCCCTCCTGGTCACTGGAAGGTTCCAGTGAGACAATACAGCAGAGCCTCGAGCCTGTGGCAAGCCTCAATACGATTGACTGCTACTGTCCTAAGGTGGCGGGGGATCCACAGTAGGAACCTTAAGAGATAAGAACTAAGTTCTAGGAAAAATCATCAGATATAAAAGAGGGACTGGTGGAAAGATGCCAGATGGGAAGCTGCTGGAGCAATCGAGACGGGGGTTCACGAGGGTGGCAGTAGACAGGAAAAGGGGCTAAGCCAAAGGGCACTGTCCAGGAGGAAAAAAGAACAGACATTGGTGGCATATTAGAAATTGAGGATGAGGGAGAGGCAGAGTTTAAAGAACAGGGACTCTAATATTCCTCCCTCCCTCAGTTCCAAAGGCCTTTTAGCATTTGATGTCAGAGTTACTATTGCCTGACTCCTTTAAAAGGTGAGTTGCATAAAAAAAAGGACGCTGCTTTGTTCTTAGAGGAGGAAGAAGAGATACATCCTGACAGCTAGCAGATGCTATACATATATAGATAGATGATGTATATATGCATATATATGTATATGTACATATATATTTACATTCTTAACGTTCAATAATTTTAAGGTGGCTTGTAAGGCTAATATACACAGAGAATGGGACAAAATAAATGAAAAGAGAGATTATACAAATTCTGATTTTAGGAAAAAGAAACACACCAGGAAGCTCACTTACTTAGTTGTACCACATAATTCTGAGCTTCCCACTGGCCAAGGTGACAAGGAGACATGCTGTATTACTAATTCACATTGCCCCTCCAATAAGCATACAAGCTCATCCAGAAGGACAAACGTTACCTTCAAGGGCGCACATAACTCAGTCTCGCAAATGAGAGACATCTGGGCAAAATGGTGGACAATGTCATTGGCAAGAGCTTCAAAACATACAACAGTGCTCTGTACATTTATGTGTTTATTTAGCATCAACCTTCTACAAAAGCCAAGAGCACAGCATGAAATGAAACCTCAGCAGAGACACCTTTTCCCCAATCGTGGTCATTTTTTAAGATCATGAACTGGATGCTTTTGTTCCCTGCACTGGCTGTGATTTGGGCTCTTGGTCGCAGGTCATTTCTCCACTGATTGCCAGCTGACACTCTTCTCAGAAGAGCTTAAGGAGAACTTTTTCGCCTTCCATATTCAATTTGCCCGGAGTCTACTTTCAATTACTCGAGTCAGCAGCATTTCACATCCTACGAGCAGGCAGTTTAGCAGACACCAACGGGTCCAAGAGAAAATGAATTGGGAGTTGAGTTTAACAAACATTTGGAAAGATGCTGCCACCACTCTTCTGTTGCTCCCAGAAGGTGGTGGTGGCAGCAGCGTGCCAAGTCCCGGAGGGTACAGAGCTGCAACCCAGCCCGCCTGCCCTCTGGCTGCTCAGACCATCCCAGGAGGCAGAAGGTAAGGGGACAAGCGGCAGGACAGAGAAGCCAGCAAAGTACCATGGATGCTTCCTGACGTGGTAATGGTGGCATCCCACACCCAGCCAGCTGGCTGCCTGCAGATGCTGGGAACAGAAGATCCTTCCTACCTGGGAGCTTGCCCAACACAGACGGGGTCTCCAGAGGCTGAACCACCACTCATGTCCTATAATTAAGAAAAATGACAAAAAAGATCCTCCCCCACCCCCCAAAAAAATCAGAAACCCAGACAGCATAAATAATGACAAGGAGTGTCTTTCAGTCACCAGTGACAAGCACAGAAGTTGTGCTTCCAACAAAGGAGGCGCACAATGGCGAGCTCGTTGGTGAATAGGGACCACGTCTGATAAGTTGGTGTGGCACACCACAGTCTGCCAAGTACCTGTGGGTGCTTAATAAATGCCTTTGAAGGATGATGAATGCAGTCATTATTATATCTGCCAGTATTTTTTTTAGTGAATCAACCTTCCTTATCAATCTTTATAACTGTGATTTCAAAGGTATTAATTCAGCCATCTCCCACACCAAGTGCTTTTCTAAATTCTAGTCCTTAAACCTTGTCAAAAAAACAATGCATTTGATTTTTGCAATGTCACATGCCAGGATCAAAGGGAATTTGACTTATATGCCATCTTCTCAAATTTTTACAGCATAATGTGTCTCATAAAGAATTAAAAAAAGGAATTATTTTCCAGTTTCTGATCTCTAGCAATACTTTAATTTTTCATGTGTTATTGAAGGCTCTTTTTAAAATGCTATTTGATATTAGCAATGTGTGATTTGGGGAAACAAAGAGCCATTGTTTCTAGAAGTGGTTACAAAAAATAAATACTCAGATATTGCTTGTGAACTGAAATAATTTCCATTTTATTTATTTTTTTTTGACACCACTTCAATCAGGGTGGGCACAAAACTGAAAAACACACAGATGTCTTTCTTAAAGACAAAATAGCTGCTTTCCAAATTCCACTGGTCATATTTAACTCGAATCTCCTCTTTAGCATTCAAAGTCAAGCTTAGGAACTCCTCTTTGTCAATCCCAAATAATGCCTTCATCCACTGACTCTATAAATTGTACGACGTCCAACACTGATTGACAAAATGGGAAAAACCCTCCCTCTATTTCTCCCTCCGCCCCTCCTTCCCTCCTCCCCACCCCTCACTCCCAAAACAAGGAGGGCACCCCTGGAGTGCAGGCACTCAGCTAAAGGTGCAAGGAGCCCTGAACTGGACACAGTCCAGCCCTGCGGCCAAAGCATTCCCAGCCTCTCAGGGGAAGGTCGCTCACCAGCAACGCAGCACTGACTCCCACCGAGACCCACCCACGCGGGCTGCACAGAGCGCCAGCGCAGGAGAAGCGGTGAGTCATTAGTCCACGGGGCACCTGGGGAGAAGGGGCACTTGAATGAGGCTTCTGAGGACGCTAAACTAGTTGACAGGTAGAAGAGGTGGGGAAAAGGCATCGCAGGTAGAGAGGAAAGCCTGGTTCAGGGCAGGGAGACGAATCAGTGCACAGTGCCCTCCGGAATCAGCAAGCATCCCCCAAGAACACAGTGAGAAATGGGGCTCAAGGTAAGATTTGGCCAGATTGTGAAGGAGGCTGCAGCCCATGCCGAGAAGTCTAGACTTGACTTGGCGCACACGCATACCGTGGTGGCTCGTGCTGAGTGCTCTCCTTGATGAGCATTCGTACGCTGGATGGCTTGTAGAGGCTGCTTTCCTTGGTGTGCACTCATACACTAGGTGGCTTGTGTGAGATGCTCGCACTTCAAGATATTAGGGATTCATTGAATAGATTTAAGTCATGCCATGGCACTGTTGGAGCAGAAGCAGGTTTCATGGGCCTGAAGCTTTAAAAGTTTAGGAAGGGCCTCTTTAAGAAAATGAAGGAAGGGGACCCTAGCAAATGACTGGCCCCAAGACCTAACTAAACCTCTGGGCATGGTTAATTCTGCATTGCAAATAGAAAAGCCTGGGCAGGAGCGAGAAGGATGGCTTAGAAAGGCGACCAGATGTCTGCCTTGTATTGTCGGCTAGCATGACATGTTCCATTCCTATAGTAAATTTTATGGAAGTGCTTATAGCCCCTTTTTTATTCCACTGCAGAGCCTTGCACAATGGCCTACCTGAAGCGAGTGCTGTAATGACGCTGGGCACCCAATTATGATATTTGACATCTGACATCTCTATTAACAAATTCTACCTCTCTCACTCTTCCTGAATACTTACTATGAGCAAAGCACTGGGAATACAGCAACTACTACACCTACTGTGTGTCGAGGACACAGGCATGTGAAGGCTCTCTCCCTGCTCTTGGGAAGGTCACAGCTGTTAAGAAAGGCAATGCCACAGTCATATTGAATATATGTTGAGTGCCTGCTGTACCCTAAAGTGGTCTGAATAGCATATCTCATTTAATTCTAAAACAACCTGGGAGTCAGGCAATATTTTTCTCCCCATTATATAAATAAGATCACACAGCTAGTGAGTGAGGAGAGTGGCAAATGTGAACTCAGAAAGTCTGACTGCAGAGTCCACATTTATAACCATGCACAAGAGACAACCAGTATTTAAAACAACATAAAACTATGGCTGCAGCACAGGGCGATACATGCCACAATAGAGAAAGGTGCGAGGGGAACTCAGGAGAATGTAGCCAAGTCCTTGGAGATCAGGGAAGGCTGCAGAGGGGGAGGCTGGAGCTGGTTGTTAAAGATTCAAGCAGAAGATAAGGCAGGAAAAGCATTCCAGATAGAATCAGCGAGTGCCAAAAAGGAAGTCTGAAAATCCATGGCTTGTAGCTTCAAACTATGACAAAGCCATCTACACATGCCTTCACTTGCACCCATGAAGGGAAACAAGCACAGTTCACTGTGGGAATTTTCCAGAGTAAATTTTCAAATCTGTAGTTAATGGCTCCAACAGCTAACTGTGGTAAGGAGAAAGCAAACAGGAAGGAAGCTTCCTTTGAGTATAATTCTTCAGGGGCCCACATGAGGCTAACAAAAGAGAAATTAAACACAATGCTGTGTCATGACACTTTGACATAAGTGTCAACTTAGAATTTCAAATAAAATTAGAAGATTCTTCTAATAATTATATAGGATGGCAAATAAGGTCCAGGGGCAAGCCCATTTGGCAAGAAATGACTAATCATATTTTGCAAAAAAGCATCCGGGTCTGACCCTTCTTAGGATAATATTGCGGGAAGTCAGAAAAGAGGAAAGGTTGCCAGTGGTTCATGTTAAATAATGATCCATCTGCCGAGCACCCCCTACCCCACCCCATCCTCTCCTCCATATTCATAGGAAACTACCATCCATCCATATTCATTGCCATCCAAGGAGTTTAAAAGTAGCAAATGCAATCTCGGAAGATTTCAATTCTAATAAAAGTGCTTCCGGTGACGAACGCCATAGGCTTCCTCCACCAACCTCAAAGTTAAACTAAATTAATAAAGGAAAAATAGCAGGTGGTGGGGCTGTGAAAAGCCCAGTCTTCCTTCAAACACCAAGGCCAGCCTCCTGCTACTGGATGCCTGCTGGGTGGCAGGCACTGTTCCCAAGAGGTTCCAGATGTAGATGTGGGAACAATGGCCTGGGTTGGAATATCAGTTCCATCACTTCCTCGGGGGAAAAGCTGTACAAAACCTCCGTGCGCCTCAGTTTCTCCCACATCAATGAGCTGTGATAATAGCCCCTACCTCTAATGAGAAACGTCACGTAGCACAGCCCGTGGCCCTGTACCTGGCTGTGTGCTTGGTTCCATGAGAATTTACCGTGATTCTTGTCTCTTATCTCTGATGCTTCCAACACTTGATGCAGGTGTCATCAGTTCCATTTTAGAGATGAGAAAAGGATCAGGAAGCAGCCCCAGTTCACACAGCTGGTCAGCAGTTGAAGATGAGTCTGCTCTTTCCACTGCACTACACTCTGTTAGACATCCTGAGAAGTTCTTGGGGAACTAAGGTGGGTGGGGACTGTTCCCCACCCCACTAAAGGACTCAGGGCTCAGTAAAGCTTCCCAGGCCTCAGACTTCATGTAGAAAGAAGCTCCTGCAAAGACTAATGCAACAAAAGCTACCAGCAAACAACCACTCAGCCAGCTCCAGTGGGTTCCAACTCTTCATTTTAAATCTGATTTAGGCTAATCAGTGAGGTGACCCCAAGTCACCCTTCACCTTTATTGTATGCATGTCTTTACAATAGCAGTCCCCAAATATGTCACCTACAATAGGATGATTCAGAGTTTGTCAAAGAACTTACATCATCTCCTTGCACCCTTGCAACAACCCGTTGGTAGAGACAAGGCTCATATTAATTTTTTCCCCCCCCCAATATCAAAGAAGAGGAGACTTGAACAAGGCGGCACTGGGAGAGTGGGAAGAGATTCCTTGGAATCACAGAGGCTGCACCCAGCTCCAAAATGCAGTAGAGGAAGACGGCCTTGTAAGATGCCAAAAGTCGTCGGGTTAGGTAGACATTTTAATATTCAACAACTGAACAAAAAACCGGATGGGCGTGGTGGAGAAGTGGACCCGGGAGTTCCCTTCTCAGGACACTGAGTTTGCTCTCCAGGTGGTGTTTGCTGGGGCGAGGAAGGCCCGGGGCCGGAGCTCGCCTCCCTCTCCACCCACGGCCAGATTTAGCCCACTCAGGGAGAACTTAATTCGCTTTAACCCGGAATGCACCCCACCCCAGCGCAGAGAGGGGCTGGAGGGGGCGGAAGCGGAGCTATCCGATCGCCCGGAGACAAGCAGAGGCGAATCGGAGACAAGCAGAGGCGAATGGCGCTCACACATCTTAACCTGGGGACGCGCGGCCCCTGGTCCCCTCTACCCCCGAGCCCAGCCGGGTCCCTACCGCGCCCGACAGCCACGGGGTCGCGTCCCCAGCCGGGGCCGAGCCGGGCGCCTGCCATCCGGGGGAGATTCGGGGCGCGCAAAACAGAAGCGCAGTTTCGCAAAGGAAACGCGAGAAGAGCGAAAGTAAAAACTGAGTTCGGCTAAACACACTCGAGAAGAAAAACACCTCGCTCGGAAGCCGAAACGAGCTCCCCTCCCGAGCGTTTGGCCGCCTGCTGCGCCCCCGCCAGGCGTGTGGGCTGATGTCAGAGGGGCAACTCTGGGCAACCGGGGGTGCCCACCCCAGCGCAGACCAGCGTCTCCCCAACCCCCCATCCCCCGCACCTCCGGCTCGGGAGAAAAGAATCTGCTACGGTGAGGAGAACCGAATCTCCTCAAATTGGCTGCTTTTTTAGTGAGAGGAATAAAAATCGAGGTTGGGAAAGTTACACAGTCTTGGCGGGTTTCGGAGCGTGTGCACGGGCGCTTCCTGGGCATCTGGCCCAGGCGTGTAGGTTAGGAGCTCAGCGCTGGCCCCGGCGCGGCCCCTCGGTGCCAACGCCATCCCACAGGGCGCCTTGGCACAGGTTCGCGTTCGCTAACTCGAATGGGACGGGCTCCCTCTTGCCCGGGGGACCAGGCCACTCGGGGGGTCACTGCTCCCTCAGCCCGCGGGGCCTCATGAAAGAGCCCCGAAGCCGAGGCGGCCTCTAGGCGGCGGCTCCGGGATACCGCGCGTTTATGCTCCGGGGAGGGCGCACCACCCGTGGCCAGGCGAGGCGTTGGAAACGCTGCAGGGCTGACCCGAGCGAGCGTCCTCGCCCGCTGAAGCCCCGCCCGGCCTGACCTCCCTTGGCTTTTATTGTTGCTGTTTTTGTTGTTGTTGAGTTGCTCAGGGTCACGAAGTGAGAGGAAAATTCCCAGCCAGTTTCATTACCCCGGCCCTTGTCACTCACCACTCTTCGCCCCTCTCCTTAGGACACCAGGAAACTGATGCTGCCTTCCGTCTGCTTTTAGCCGGGTCTTCCTTTTCCCTCTTGGGCTCCCAAGGGCAGGGGTTTGCTCAGGAGATACAGCAAGAGGTGGCGTGGAGGCCAGCAGGTAGCCGTCTGCCCCCTCTGCCCTCCGGGCGCCCTGTACTCTCCACCGCGCGCGCGGGCTGGAGCGCGTCTCCCCTAGCTGCGCCTCTGCGCCACGCGGCTTTGCCTTTTCTGACCCCGCAGGTCAGGACCGACGCTTTCCAGCTGCCCTTGGGCGTTTTGTGTAAAATGGGCACTAATCTCTGTCCGGTTACCGAAGTAGTAGACAGCTCTTTTCTTGACATAAAAACTACACTTCGACTTACAAATACATCTATAACCCAGGAAGTGCTTGTTTTTTCTGATTTTTACTTTTTGAGGATCTTGGTAGTTTTTCTTAAAATGAGAAAATATTAAAACAGGCAAATCGAATAATGAAATAAACTTCCAACACAAATAGTGCAATGAAATAAAATTGTGCAGCTGGCAAAATAATTAAAGGACTCGTAATAAGTCAACACTCGTGCGTTTTCAGGCAGATGACTATGAGTTGGGGCACAATCTACCGCGTGATGAATGGTGTCTTTTAATTGTGACAGTGACAGTGTATCCCTATTCAGTAAAAATATCAAGTCTTAACTGAGAACTTTGGTGAACAACTAGCCCTCCTGATCCCTCACCCCCCTCCACACACCCTGGGAAAGACATCCAAGGCCAGATTTCAGCCCCTTCATTTATAAAATGAGTAAACTGAGGCCCAGAAAGGTGAACGGTCTTGCCCAAGGCAATCAGGGTGGTGACTAAGCCACACCTTGACCAATTCTCCAATTATGTATGCTAATAGGCACAGTACATAAAACTTGGTAAATTTTGTTCTCAGTCCCATTTTACAGATGAGAAAACTGAGGCCCAGAAAGAGGAAGTGATTGCCCCAAGGAGCCACCTACAGAACCAGGACTCTGCAGATGTGTGGCCCCTCTTCCATACCAGCTGCAGTCTGAGAAGTTCCTTCAATCCTTCCCATCCTCAGAGGCGGGCTGATGTTCCATTTTGCTGTGCTGGGTCCAGGCAACTGAGCTCATTCTCCACCCCTGTGGAATTTAAAAATGGACTTTCTGAACCTGTGATTAAATGCCATAGAGTTATTATTATTACATTATTATTATTATTAGTTTCTACAGAACAGTGCTACTGCAGAGTCATCTAGGACTGATGGGATTAAACAGGCTAATGTATGGATCTTGGGGTCCAAAGCAAAGCCACAGTCTTGGATACTCCAGGTTTTATTATTTTAAGAGGTACAAGTTCACAGCTTCCTGCACAGAAGCATCTTCATTTTTTTGGAGCCAAACTTAAATCCCTCTAAAATCTTGGCCTGCCGTTACCCTGTAGCTGTTAATTAAGCTTTGAAAACTTTACATTATGTTTACAGCGCACTGGGTGAATTGCAAAATAAATTAAAACCTGTGGCAAAGAAATTGGAGTTTCAGTAAATGAAACAAAAACCAGGGGAGATTCTCTTTTTAGATAATATACACTGATACTTGTTTCTAAGGGGGGGGGGTGAAGTGAACTTTGAAACAATAAAATTTCTTAAAAATAAAATTTAATACCTAAGGGTTCTCCCCGCCTCCAGGGCAGTGTGTGTTGAATAATTCTGCAAAGTCAAGGTAGTAAAGAAAAATTAAGGAGGGACTTAGTTGGACATGTGAGAAAGGCATTCCTTTGCCACAAAGGAAACCAAAAACACAAGGAGGCATCAATCATCCATGTAGTTAAAAGCAGAAACAGAAAACAAAATTATAATATTACCTAACTCAATTCCTAAAGTGGCTTCCAGGTAAATTTTATATTTGCTTTTGATTTTTTAAGCAAACTATACCAAATTTGGGAGACCAAAAATGGCTTTTGATTTCTTAAGCAACCTGTACCAAATTTGGGAGACCAAAAATAGATTTAAAAGAAGGGCACAAATAAAACTTCACACAGGGAGAAATGGCAATCTTCCAAGCCTCTAGCCTAGAAGATGCTCTTAAAATGTGTTTTAAAACATCATTACTCAAGTTTAAAGATGAAATATGTTTTTTTTTCCTTCTGTAAATTTCATATTTGCAAAAAAAGGGTCTAGGAGGGCTTGAAAGCTGACCCTAAAAATTGATGTAAAACTGAGCAGGTCCATAAGCTTTTATGAACAGAAAAAGGAAACAGTGGTTTCCATCAGATAAATTCATTTTTAAAAAATCCTGCCAAATGTATCATGTACAGCAGTTGAATTCTTAAAATTTTAAAGGTATAAAGAGCAATCTTCAATCTGACTTCATGAAATAGTTGATAATTTGTTTTAAAATTAGGGATTTGCCTTGCCGTCTGCCTCTCAAAACAGATGCAGAAAATTCTTAATCATACTGGCAGTCCAAGTATACTGTTTCTCCACCTCCTGTTCTAAAAACTGTTCATAAAAGAAAAATCGGAGTTTCAGCAAATGAAACAAAAACGAGGGGAGATTCTCTTTCTTTCTAAGGGGGTGGTGGTGGTGGTGGAATGACCTTTAGAGAAGAAAGAGAAGAAAAGGAGGATAAAAGAAATCTATAGTGACTGTCTTTTAAACTGCATCATCTGGTATAAATCTACAATAATACAATTAAGTTTCCTAGAATAACCTCGTATGAATGACTGTTTCCAAAATGATAGTAGTTAAAAAAAGACCCAGTATATTTACTAATTTTTAAGAGTCTGCCCTTTTGATATCTTTCTAAGGATTCTAAGCAATTAGATATTGATGATGAAGTACTATAGTAGAGGACACGTAATTGTACAGTGTCTAGATATTTTGAAGATTGTTTCCCTGCCCACCCCCTTACCAAAAAAATATTAAGTTAATGGAAATGGAAGTGACAGAGAACTGGCTCATATGTTAAGCTTTATGAAAAGAAAATAAAGAAATCACCAGTTGTTTCTTTCTTTTCCTTTTTAAAACCCCTATTTATTTAAGAGATGACCTGGGGGAAGGGGCAAAGAGCAGGATTTGGAGCTATGACACAAGCTCCGAGCTGGGTGACTTTCGTCAAGCTGCTGACCCTCGCTAAGACTTGGTT
Source organism: Bradypus variegatus (assembly GCA_004027775.1). Lineage (NCBI taxonomy): Eukaryota > Metazoa > Chordata > Mammalia > Pilosa > Bradypodidae > Bradypus > Bradypus variegatus. The sequence goes on from PVKY010010885.1 coordinate 11,389, forward strand.
CTTTCATGTAGTAATGGATAGGGACATGGGCACAGAGATAGACACAGATATATAAAGATATGGGTATAGGTATAAGTATAGTTATAGCAAAAGTGTAGGTGTAGGTGTGAGTATAAATATAGATATGGAAAAAAGATATTGGTGTAGATATGGAAATCAAGATAGATATGGTTGTAGATATGGAAAACAGACACAGAGAGAGTTTTAGATATATCCTAGATAACATGGTGTTAATAATGCTATTTACCCTGCCAACCTCACAGACTCAATGGCTAATAGATGAATGAATGCAAGCTATTATTCTTTGCAAATTACAAGTGTGAGAAATATAGACATCACCTCCACTTGAAGGGTGCCTAGTGCTTTTTCAATGAATTTAGCAATTCGAACGCTATGTGGATAAGAGGGTTTGGGGGGAAAGTATCATAATTGGAGTTTGCTCTTGCATTTGTCCTTCTGTACATTTATGCACTCAACAACCACTTATTCGGTGCTTAGTAGGAAGAGAACTTGCTTTTCTCAACCTGCTTTTAAGTACAGTTTCTGATGGTCAGAACACCCACTAGCATTTATTAAGTACCCTCCCCAGGCTAGACACTGTAGAGTACAAATGGCCTCAGACACACTGATTACTCTTCATATTGACACTGGAAGATGACATACCATCTGGCTGATGAGGAAACTGAGGCAGAGAGCAGTTACAAGCAGGGAACATGGCCCCACAGTTCATCATGGGCAGAGCCGGATGTAAGCCCAGTCCTTTTCAAGTTCCCATTCCCAGCTCTGGGCTTACAGTCTTTGTAAGGAGTCACTTCTGTATGAAATCACCACCAAGCCGAGTCCTCTGTTCCAGGATCGGGAGGTGTCAGCTGCTGTCCTCAAAGAGAGGACAAGCCCACCATGGGAATTTAGCTCATCCTGCTACTTCACACAGAACTCAGAACCAAATTAGAGATCCTGCTCCCTGAAAA
>PVKY010010886.1:0-12346 GCA_004027775.1 Bradypus variegatus
AGAGAAAAGTCAAAGCAATCAATAAATTCTAAAAACTAAGAAGAAAGTTCAGGAAGACTTGGATATAAAAAATCAACATAAAAAGATCAATGGTATTCCTCTATACAGCAATAACAAACTAGAAAAGAAGATGCCATTTACTCTAGCTTTGCAAGGGAAAGAAAGAGAGAAAGATAGATGGGGTGGAGAGACAAAGAGAGCGGGGGGAGGAGAGAGAAAGGCAGAAAGAGAGAGAGGAGGGGGGAAGGAAGAGAAGGAGGGAGGGAAGGAAGGAAAGAATCTAAAAATTAAACAACCTAAAATGCACAAGATCCAATAAAGATATATTTAACACACATAAAAAAGTCATGACTAAATGGAAAAATATACCACATTCATGGATGGGACAACTTTGTTTTAAAAAGATGTCAATTCCATCTAAATTAAACTATAAATCCATTACAGCAATAAGCATTATCCTAGCAAGGAAAAGAGGACGGTCCGGATTTTAAAACTGAGTTGAAAATTTGTAAGGAATATTAAAGATACACAAATATCTAAGATATTTTTAGGAAAAGAACAAGGTGGGAAATGTACTCAACCAGAAAATAAGACATCTATCAAAGCCATAGTATGAAAATTAAGAACAAAAACACATTTTATGTTGGCACAGGACAGACAAGTAGATGAAAGGAACACAATAGAAGAAAGACTGGAAGCAAATTATATATATATTGAAGTTTGCATATGATAGAAGTGACATCACAAATTCATGGGGAAAATTATATTATTTAGTAAATGGTGCTGGGACACTGGTTTACTGTCTGGATAAAATTAATTTGAATCATTATGATACATCTTATACCCCCCCCAAAAGGAATTAATTTAAACACCTACATGTGGAAAGTAAAAGTATGAGGCAAATAAAAGAAACTATAGAAGTATATTTTTGGATTTTCCTTAAACTAGAACCACAAATTACAAACCCTAGTTGGGGGGATGGGGAGTATTGTTAAATTCCACTATAACAAAATTAAAGTCATTTTTCAACAGACACCATAGACACAGTTAAAGATGAGGAACAGATTAATAGAACATATTTAGACTTGCTCTAAAATTAACAAGAAAGTACTGGTCTTTGGGTGGAGAAGAGTAATATGGGAAGTCTGTATTATCTGCATGATTTTTCTGTAAAACCACAAGTGCTCTAAAAAATAAAACTTTAAATGTTAAAAAAAGAAAGTCATGTTCATAATATGCAAGGAACTGCAAATTTGCCAGAAAAGGGAGATCCAAAGATAAAAATAGCAAAAAATAACAATAGGAAAATAACAGAAGGATAACCTAAAGGATAATAATTATATGACGCTCAACTTCACTAGAATTTAAAGAAATGCAAACTAAAGTAGATTTGCAAATAGTAGAAAGTTGAATAACATGAAGTGATGGGGAAGCGCTGGGGAAAATGGGACCCTTCCCTGTTAGTAAAAGCCTAACCTGGTGTAGCTATTCAGGAGAAGAATCTAGCAGTTCGGCACTCATACTTCTGGGTTTAAACCTCAGACAAATCCTCACATATGCCCACAGATTTATGTCCATTTTTACTGCAACATTGTTTGAGATAACAAGGAGTTGGTGACAACCTCAGTAACCCTCACTAAGGGAATGTATAAATTAAAATGATGAAATACCATGCAGGGCAGAAAATAATGAACTATATTTACCTATAGAAATGTGGAGAGCCCATACCAACATAAAGTATGAAAAAAGTAAGAAATATAATTGAAATTTATAGCACAATAATGGTTATGTATATGAACCTCAAGCACACAATTTAACTTGATTTTTCAAGGATTCATATACATAGAAAAGCGTATGGATGGTGCCAGCACATTGTTTAATGTCAGGGTTAGCATTCACACTGGATGCAATGTGAATGGCACCCTCTGGAGCATAATTCCAGAATACAACATGAACGGTGCCCCCTGGAGTTGTGCAAGTTGGCAGCCCTTAATATTCAAGATGGACTGGAAGGTCATAGATTAAATACACTCGAATAGGTGCCTATGGTGGAAGCAAGGAGGGAAATGGGAGTGCAAAGGGAGGAGGAAGGGGAAAAATGAAGTTAAATAAGATAGACAGTGGCCCTTCATAGTCAACCTTTGCTAGGTCTCCACACGTGCAGCAGAGTCAGCATGGCCAGAGAAGCCCTGAGTGAGGTGTGTGGTCCTAGCTCCCTGGGCACAAGGCTCAGCACTCCCTCCCTGGATCCTTCCCTGATCCTCATGCACCCAATTGCTCAACCAGAAGCAAGGCCCAGTTAACAATGCTGGGGCAGCTCCAGCTGGGCATGGGTGGTATCACCTTGCAGATGTGACTGTGAATCAGTGCACACCTGTCTGCTCTGAGGGTCAAGGCTTGCATGTTATTGACGGACAATGTACCTGGGTCCTGCAAAGCAACTCCTTGGGACAATTGGTCAAAACATACATGCTGACACAGGTGGTATGATTTTTTTGTGAGGATTTTTATTCATTGGCAAAGGAAGGCCCCACCTCTCAGACAACTTTAGACAACTTCCATGTTCACATGGAAATTACTCCTTTGTCTTTACCTCACTCCTCACCTAATAGACTTTTACTAGCTCTGTGATTTTGAGATCATTCCACCTCCCTGGCAGAGACAGTTGGCTAGGGCTAGATGATCCCTGAGGCCCTTCCACAGCCAACACCGGGTCCTATGAGGACTCTCTCCAGGTGTGTTGAATACTGGTTGTGTTCATGTGTTTTGAGTGGTGTAGCCAAAAGGGGACAGGTTTTGGACTCAGGCTCGGGTTGGAATCCTGCATCTGCTGCTTACCAGCTAGGTGACCTTAGTTTCTTCATTTGTGAAAATACAGATTAAAAAGTTCTACCTCACACAAGTAATGCAGAGAAAATGCATGTGGAAATACTCAGCATAAGGATCTGGCATTTCAAAAACTCAGCACAAGTTGGTTCCTCCCCACTCGCCTTCCTTTCTGTTTAGGACAATAAATTTTAGGAATTGTCATGATCAAATCTTCCCTTTTCAAGAATTTAAGAGTGAGCTCAGGTGCAGTATCATGTAAAGAAAAAATGTCTAGGAAAATCTAAACATCTATTTAATTAGAGGCCGTTAATAAACAAGTGGGTTTATATTTATATTTTATTTTTGATAGAGGTGGGTAGGGAGACACCCAAAATCAAGTATCTTTTATGACATTGCTCTCTAAAAATAACCTTTTCTGCTAGACCCAAGATGAAAAAGATACCGAACATTTTATGTAAGTCTGGTTCTCCTGTTTGTTACCCCCTTAGTCCCACTCATGTGCAATTTTCTTCCCCTCCTGCTTTGACAGATCACTGTCCGACTCTGGTTAGGAGACAAGCCTGCCTACTATTCCTAAGCAGGTGCTCAGGGAGATGGGAGGGAGAGAAACACTTCGGACTGGCTGACCCTTCCTGTTTGTTGTAAGAATTGCCAGCCCTGGATTCCTAAGAACACGGAATTAATCAAGCCATTTTGATTACAGTTTTTTCTTAACAGAATATACTACCTGATGAAAGTAAAGGTGTGATGAAACAGGCACTCTCATGCAGAGCTGATTGTAATTAGAATAAGTTTTTGGAAAAGCAATTTGACAATACGTATCAAGCCTTTACATGTTTGTACTCTTTGACCTGGGAATTCTTTTTCTGGGAACGTATATTGTTGGGGCAAGGGAGTCTAATTAGAAAAACAGATATGTGTACAAATAAGTTTATCACAATGTTATTTTACAATAGTAAAAATACTGGAAACAACCTAATGACACGAGGACAGTTATATAAACTATGGTGCATCCACCAGCTGGATGGCTCTCTTTACAAGGAGTCTATCAGAACATGAATATAAAACTATATATACAATCTTATCAAAATTATGTTTTTTAAAAGACAGAAACAAAATACGAAATCTTCACAATTCAAAAGGTCTGGAAAGACCTACGACAAATTTGGGTAGTTGCAGTCTTTTGGTGACTGGGATTTTGGGTGATCTATCTTTCGTTTATTTATTTTCATGTTCTAAGAACTACACTATACAACTTTTCAATGGGCAAAAAATAATCATCATAAAGGTGATTTATAAGGAGGTACACAAACAGATGTCAAATGAATCATTTTGGTTCGGGAGATGGCTGAGAATGGGATTGTTAAAACCAAAGATACAATAAACTGTTTTGATTCCAAGCAAGGATGGGGATGACTGAGGAGGATCCTGTGTTTGATAGGCTCCCTGGTGAGCCTGCTGGTTCCTCCCCAGGATTTCTATTGACCTGGAGAACAAGGAGAGTTACTTTTCCCAGGGGCACTGAAATGGTGCTAGTACATTCACAGCTATGCTTTGATTCTTATTCTCAGCACTGTGACAACTATTAAAATAAGTGAATGAAAATAAGAATAACTAGCACTTACTAAGCACTTCCTATATCCAGGCACTGTTTTGGTGCTTTTTGTAAATGTATTTCACCTTTCTCAGCTTGCAAAAGCTCTTCTAAAAGGAACTATTGTCTCCTCTTTCCTGCCCCCCCTTCCCTATTCTCCTTTTTCCTACCCAGACAGAGAAAGCCTTTGGGGGATATAATTGATTTGATGAAAGAAAACATGGGCAGACTTTGTTACAAAGAAAGCCTCCCGGCTACCTGGAGGGTTGACTGTACAAGCATCTTCAGGTGGCTGAAGACAGAGAAGGCTCTGGAAACAGGGAACCAGAAAATCTCACAGGCTTTCTCCCAGTAACGTGGCTTATTTGCTTTACGGGCTTCAGGCATATTCACTGACGTCAGCAGCCCATCAGAGTTTAAAATAATAATAGTGAAGAGGAAGACAGCCCTTTTCTGCCAGGCAGGCCTGTTCTGCCAACTCTGAGTTCTCTTTTGAGTTAATAAACGTCCAGAAACCACCTCCCCTACCCCCCTGGAAGGGAGGGGGAAAAGTGCCATAATTTAAAAACCACCAGGTCAGCCCCTTGCCAGGATAAACCATTCAGACAAGTAGCATTTGTCACAGTAATGAGGATTTCACCTCTGCCTCAAAACCAACGCTATCATTAGGCTGTGTGTTTATGGTATCAAATGATTGTCTGGGGACAGTGGGCTTCTTTTGGTCCCTTCCTCATTTTAATCTTACTCAAGACCAAATACATAGATGTGTTCTGCATCAGACTAAACTAAAAAACCATAATTACACCAGCTAATGTCTTTTGAAAACAATTACAAAAACAGCCTCTTATTTCCCATTTTACTTGAAAATCTGAAAACCTCCACACGTGTCATAACATGGTGGCAGTGGTGTTGGTGGTAGGACTGTCTCTAAAAAGGAGACACACCAAATGGTGGTATGAGAGGGTGAACAGCCCCCCCCCAAAAAAAAAGCTCTGCTAGGGAAGAAATGTCTTTATAAAGCAATACCTCTTAAGTTATCTTCACATGTAACGTTGAAATTGGAGCCAGTCCCTTAAATGTTAGGCTGATACCAGGCTTCTGCACCAGGCTGGCACCACACACACACCCCATTGTTAACACCTCCTAAGGACAGATTAGAACCTACATTCCTCCAAAGCACTGAGACCCAGAGGGAAATCAGCCAGCAGGCTCCTTCCATGGGGGCAACAACAAGCTACAACTGGTAAGTTTTCATTGAAATAACTGAACCCTCACTGTGCTGTCACTAGCTATGCAGAAGATGTTACACTTGCATCTCCTGGCAGGTCCAGAGCTGTGAGCCAGACAAGAGTAATTAAAGTCATTAGCTCACTTTTATATGTTATCAATGGCTACATGCAGTTGTTAATCAAATTGTTCACCCAAGTCGCACTACCGAGATTGCTTTCTTTTTTTCTGGGCCTTATCTAGTAAACACTGGTAGTTGAATTATCTCAATTTAGATTCGAACAAGTAAATAATTAATCTCTGACCAACAATACTGGAGTTAGACTTGAGTTTGGGTGAAATGTGTTGAAGCCATGGTTGTTTTTAATCATAAATTTTTTTAATCATAAAATGCTGAACACTAACAAAGATCTTCACTTTCAAGTCTTAATTTTAACCAGAGCGCTCATTAAATAGCAAATTTAGTTACGCTTAACTTAGGTACTGCAACTTCCCTTTTATTTTTCCTGAAGGAATAGTTTTGAGTCAATGAAGTGGCAATATGAATTAAAAGACAACACACCTGCCTTTCCAGGAACAAATTCAAAAGGACCCAGATTAAATTTTAACCAGGGATTATGTTTGCCAAGATTTTAAATCTCCAAAGGGTTATGTTTGGCTTTTGTAATAAGAAAAGATTATTATGAAAAAAAAATCCCATTTTAACATGTACTGTATTTACTTGGCGGAAATACAGGCTTTTGCTTCGACATAGTTCAGCCTTTCAAAGAAAATAAAAGGCAACCCGTTTAGCGAATGGGTAATTCCCGAATCTGCAGAAATGTAAACAGCCAGGATTTGGGGGCCTATGCGTTTTATCAAAGATGTAAGTAAGGCTGAGACCAACACCAGTGCGTCCTCTTTGGCTAGTTTTAACATGTTTACAGTCACGATTAACATTCAAGAAATTTCCTTTCCATCCAATGTTTCTTTTAAAAGCACAAACTCAAGTTCTAGCTGCCATCAGTCCTTCCCGTACAGAAGAGTGGTGAAATATCCATAATACTTTTTTTCTATTTTTGAAAATAGGCTCAGACCACGTCAATTTTCTTGGGGCGTCTGTTTTCCAAAACGGGTTCTCACCTCTCCCTAATACTTTCCCCTAAAAGACCTTGGATTAGAGACCCGGATTCGCGTCCCTCACCCTCCTCCACATTCAGCCCGGAGCTAGAGGGGCGCCGCTGCCAGCAGGCGTCCCGAGCTCTCCCTGGGCCCTGTCGGGGCGCTGCTGCCCGGCAGGCGCTCCGGGCCCACCCCCAGACAGGTCTCAAGTCCCCTAACCCGCAGAGCTGGTACTTTTTCTACAGGGAAGGGAGAAACGTCCGTCCCCCTCTCTGGTCCTCCTGCTCCTCCTACACAAGGGATTCGCACACAGGCACCGAATCCGAGTCCTGGCTGTGCATAGAGCTCAGCCCCGTATCCGAGTCCTCGTCGTTGCCAGGACAGCTCTTGGCCAGTCCACGGGCCTGGTCCACCCACATCTCAGCACAGGCCTGAGGCCGGAGGTCCCCGGAGGGTCCGCCGGAGCCGGGAGCCCCATCGGGCGCCACTGTCAGTTCCAAAGTGTGCAAAGTCTGGAGAAGGCCTTGCAGTTCGCGCTCCTTGCTGTCCCACTGCTGCTGGCTGTAATCCAGGTCCGACTTCATGGCCTCCAGGTCCGTGTTGAGCCGGAGCCCGATGTAAAGGCTGGTGCTGAGTTGCGTCCTGACCCTCTCCTGCTCCAGCAGTAATTCGCCGTTTGGGCCGTCTTCGGGTTCGGGGGGCTCCTCCCGCGCCGCCAGCTCCTCCTGGCGCCGCCGCATCCATCTCTGGTTCAGCTCCTCCTGAATCTCGGCTGAGAGGCGTTCGAGCAATTCCTCCTGCTGGACCCGCTGCTCCTGCAGCTCCAGCAGGTCGTCGCAGCGCCGGGTCAGCTCCTCCAGCGCAGCCGTCTGCGCCTCGCCTTCCAGGGACGCCGCCGTCACCGCCGCCGCCTTCTCCACTGCCGCCGCAGCCTCCGGCTCCTTTCCTGGGTTGGGCCCGTCGAGCTCGGTGCCCGTGCCCTCCAAGTAAGTGTCCTGTACGTAGTTGACCCCGTGCCGCCGCATACGGTCCAGGTGCACCTTGGCCTCGTAGCGGTCGATCTCGCGGTCCAGTTCTCTGAGCCGCTGCACCTGCTGACGGATAGTGTGGTCTTGGGAAAGCACCAGATGCACCAGCGTCTCCATGCGCTCCACCGACGCGCTCTCGTGGGCCTGCGGCGACGATGAGCAGGACGAAGCAGTCGACGAAGAAGTAGACGAACAAGGCGACGGCGGCTGCTGCTGGCGCCGCCGGTTGAGCTTGGCCAGCTTGCGGAAGGCCTTGCGCACCACCCGTCGCTGCTTCTCCTGGGTCATGGCCAGGCTAGGCCGGGCCGGGGCCCCTCGGGCGGGGCAGGGGCGCTCACGGCTAAGAACGACGCGCGCCTCGGCGCTGCGGGGTCCGGCGTTGGGCAGCGACGCCTCGCTGCGCACCAGCACGAAGCGCACATTCTCTTGCTCGTCGCCCCAGGCAGCCCAGAGGCGCAAGATGCGCGTCTTGTTGGGCAGGATGCGCTCAAAGCCGCGCCACTTCTCTACGATGCAATAGCACTGCGGGGGCCCGCACAGCATGCCCTGCGGCAGCGCTTCGTCATCGTCTTCGTCGTCTTCGCCCGGGGGTTCCATTAGCTCCTCCAAGCCTAGGGGACTGCCGCCCGACCCCCGCCGCCGGCCACGCCGCTGCCTTCGTCGCCGCCGGCAGCCGTCTTCCAGCAACACCCGCACCACGTCCGAGCAAGTTGTGCGGCGAGAGAGCCCGGACACCAGCTTCTCCTCCTGGCAGATCCACACAGAGATCTTCTTCTCCGTGGGATCCATGGCGCAACCGGGACGCAGGTGGCGAGTCCAGCCCGGCCCCTCTGGGGCGGCGGGAGCACCTCAAGCAGCTTCTCCTTTCTAGGGTAGGAGAAGAATCCGGGACCCCCGCGGCACTGGCGCTTATCACCGGCTGTGCACGAAAGGCAATATCTGCGGGCTGGAGCGGCTGCGGCTGCGCTCGGCCCGGACGACGGGCACTCCGGCGCAGCGCGCCCTAGCTTGCGCTCCCACCGCTCCGGCTCGGCCTGCTCCCGGGGCCTCTGGGTTTTGCTCCTCCCCACGTGGCTCCTCCCGCTCCCGCCCCCAACGCCCTGAGCCGCGACCCGGAGCGTGGGAGGTGCGGAGCCCAGACCCGCCCCTGGCAGCCTGGCCGCGCAGCGTCCGCCCCGTCCGCCTCTGTACGTGCTGCCCGCGTCCTGACTCGCTGCCGCTTCCGTGGACTTGCCGCTGTGCCGCCCTCCGGCGCTAGGGAGGACTCGGTAGCCCTTGTGCTACTGGGCCTGGAGCCCGCGCCTCAGCGGAGATCAGCTGGCTCCTCTGCTTGTATCTCGTGCTGGCTGGACGTTTCTTCACCTAACTTTTGCAGCTTTCCAGGCTCCCCTAGACGGAGTCTCTGGTCTAGGAGTGCCTGTTTTATAGACAGAGAAACCGAGGCACCCAGCAGGCTCTTATGGAGATGTTCTAACCGCATTGGTGTCCTTCAGTAGCTGGGAGTTGTAAGCGCGGACTCGGACGCAGAAGGCCTTCCAGGCGTCCTGAACGGAAAACAATGTTTGCATATTTAAGAAGAAGAACAAGATGGGACTGTGTGCTCCGTGAGCGAGTGTAGGTGTGGAATGGTCCGGGCTGAAGGCGAACTGTCAGAGGCTGCCCCTGGGTTTCCCTCAGGGGCTTGTCCGTGGGTACCAATAGCGCTTCGGCTTCCTATAGTCTTCCTGGTAGGGGACTCTTGATTCTGGTAGGAGTTCCGGATTCAGACCCAAGTCACAAGCTCTTTTAAGCTTCCCATCTCCATAGGGGAAACTAGAGTTTTTACCGTGGTGGTTTCTAGCCTTTTCCAGTATACGCATTTGGTCAAGGAGAAATAGCCAAGTTTCACAGGACAAGAAGTCCAAGGCCACAATGCAGATGAACTTGTTTCATTCTCAGTTGCTGATGAGGATGGTGCCTTGTGTGCAAGGCTTGCCTTGTGCTTGTCCTTGTGAGCACAGGTCTGATAGGACCACTCCATTGCATCAAGACCAGAGATGGCTCCCAATTGCCTCCTCGATAAAGCACTTTTATTCATTCACTTGGTAAATATTTATTAAGTACCTACTGTGCTCCAGGCACTGTGCTGAGGATTTGATGATGAACAAATGACCACTTCTGGCCTGCAAGAAGATTGCTGTCTAGCTAAGTAAACATTTCCCACTCAGTATATGCCATGCTCCAAGGGAGAGTGTGAGGTGCTATGGAATGCTAGAGTGGCATCCAGCTGGGTCTGGGGGAGCCAAGGAAGGCTTGCCGGTGGAGGTGGCTTCTTAGGCAAGACCTGAAGGACCATTCGAGTTTGCCAAAGGGTAAGTAGATGGTGCAGAGGGGGCAGACAATTCCAGGTAGAAGGAACAGTATGTGCAAAGTCAAGGAATCAAGAGCATGGCAGTTACTGGGCTGCAAGGAGTTTGAGAGGAATGTCTAAAAATGAGATTGGGAGTGTGTGTGAGCAGGACCTGGATCAGGAAGGGCCTTTAATTCCATGTGTTAGTTTTTAGACTTATCCTAAGGACAATGAGAGTGCTGATTTTGGGGTCAGACTTGCTGAGTAAAAATCTCGGCCCTGTCACTTAGTAGCTCTGTGACCACAGAAAAGTATTTAATCCCTATGAGCCTTAATTTCCTCATCTGATAAATGGTGATAACCAAAGCACCTACCGCACAGTATTGTTTGGAGGATTACCATGTCTGGACCTGATAAATCCAAAATAAAAGTTTTATTAGGGGTGTATTGGTTTCCTGTTGCTGTGCAACAAATTACTACAAACTTCACAGCTTAAAACAACACCCGTTTATTAGTTTACAGTTCAGTAGGTCAGGAGTCCAGCGTGGCAGGGCTAGGTTCTCTCTTCAGGGTTTTACCAGGCTGAATGCAAGATATTGGCAGAGTTGAGTCTGGAGGCTCTGCGGGAAAATCCCCTTCCAAACTCATCCAGTTGTTGGCAGAATTCAGTTCCTTTCAGTAGTAGGACTGAAGTCTTGGTTTTCTTGCTGGCTGTTGGCCAGAGTCACTCGCAGCTCCCAGAGGCCTCTTTCCATATAGCCCTCCTCCATCTTCAAGCTAGTATTATGCATTGAATCCTTGTCATGCTTAAACCTGTCTGACTTCCTCTTCTGCTACCAGCTAGAGAAAATTCTCTGCTTTTAAAGGCCTCACTTGATTGGCATAGGGCACACAGATGATCTCTCTATCTAGGGCCAGCTGATTACTAACCTTAATTACATCTTCAAATTCTCTTTTGCCAAGTAACATAATTATGAGAGATCATAAGACCATCCTAGAACTCTGCCTACCACAATATATAAGGTGGTCAGATTTTCATTTTTGAAGAACGTGGGTTTTGGCAGGGAGGTGGCATGAGAGACAAAGAGGCCTTTGGAAGGCTGCCACATTCATTCAAGGAAGAGATGGTGTCCTACAGTGAGAACAGTGGTGGTGAGAGGACCGGACAAAATCAAGGGCTATCAAGGAGGTGAGAGAGTCAGGACTTGTTGGCTGATTGAAGGTGGATTTCCAACTCCCTAGCATGGTGTTGGAGGTCGCCTACATTTTAGCCCAGGAAACCCCACTCCTACAAGCTTGGATAACCTCCCTCCTTCCCCTCTTACACAGATTGTTAGAGCTTTATAATCAGCCACCATCCCCACTGGATTTCAAGCTCCGTGAGAGTACTGCTCAACCCTCTGCATTTAACACGATGCCTGGTACATTCTAGGTTTACTCAGTATCTGTTCACAAATAAATGGATGAATGAATGAATTCTACTTTCTAGCAAGTCAACACTTTACTTTTCCAGAATAGCTCCGGCGTCTTGTTACATCCCTGCTTTTGTACATGCTTTCCACTCTAATTAGGATTCTTCTTAAATAAGCGGAAAACTCCTCATCCTCCAGATCAACTCAAAGATCAACTTCTCTGGAAGTTCTTTCTCTCCACCCCCTCCCACACACACACAGATAAGAATGAGTGCCTGGCTTTTCTTATACGCCTCTCTTAATGCGGCAGTTACATTGTGTTGTGATGCATTTTTTGATGTCTGTTTACCCCACAAGACTTAAGAGATTGTTGAGTGAAGGGATTGACTCCATCCCATATTTTGTTCCCAGTGCCTAGAGTTCCTGGCACAGAATAGACCCTCTGTCTTCCCTTATGCCACAAAGAACAATAAGATGAATAATGTCTAAGATACTTTACTGCCCTCAAGGTTATTATAACTTTCTTCTAGAGCTGGAGACATGGAATCCCTGTTGTAGGAATGATATATATGAAATTCCTGTGGAATAATTCAAAGGATAGAGTGATCATTGGGTTGAAGAAGGCAGAGCCTTGGTAAGTAGAGAGGAGGAGTTTAGGATATCTTTAAAGGGAGAAATTACATGAGTTAAAATGTTAAGGTGGGTACGCTCATAGCTGTGTACCCTAATGTTTCAGAATGTGGGCTCTGGGGTCACCCTGCCTATGTGACCAGCTGTAAGCTTACTAAGCCTGAATTTCCTCATCTGGAAAATAAAGAGAACAATA
>PVKY010010887.1:0-12349 GCA_004027775.1 Bradypus variegatus
GCCACTGATAACTGCTCTTTCCAGAGACTTGGTTTTGATAATCTTAGTTATATTTTTATATAACATAACACAAATTATATCCTTATTTTGGTTTCTATTATGAAAATGAATTAGTAAGCCTATATACATGGAAAGATTTACCATAATTTTATTGTACTATATTCAAAGAAAACTTAATATGCTTTATTCATGTATTTGTGTAGTCTGCTGCATCAAGGACATATAGTAGATATGATGTGATTGGACTTCTTCCAGGTATTTGACAATTTTTTTTCTTTTGTGTACATAGGGAGAAGTAGAAGCTGAATTCTAGTAACATTAGTTATTAACTGTTAATGATAGTGTAGATCTCTATACTGTTTTTTAGAAACATTTTGGTGGTGCCAGGAGATAGATTAAGTAAAAGGGAGGTATACTGTAAGGTGACCCAAATGTCTCATAGGACCTCATGACAGGAATGCAGACAAAGCCTCAAAGAACTATTGGAACTAGAGGCGTGAATGCATGTGACTCTCTCCATCTGCTCTTGTCCTTACATTTGGGGATAAAAATAATAATTATGGTAACCATAAAAACACCACCAACTTAATTCATATGGTTGTGAGGATTCAATGAATTAATATATGTAAAATGCTCAGAATAGTGCCTCATGTATTTATTGCCTGAGTATCATTATGATGCTTATTCTCTCTCTGCAGTCTGGCTTTTTTCCACTTCTTTACTACACAGACTGGGAAATGTGGCTGACATCAGCACCCAAGATCAAAAATCACAGGATATCATGCATTGGCCCAGTTGGCTCAGGTGCCTATGCCTGGGCTAATCAGCTACAGCCAGAAAGTAGGGTCAAAATAGAAAATAACTTCCCATTGCAATCATGTGAAAAAGGGAATGGGATACAAACACCTGAAAAGGAGGTTCTGGGAAAGCAATCCTGTAAGTATCCACTATAGTACCTTTAGGATAGTCATGGATTGAAGTCACCATGGAAGAAGAGGGCCTTGTCTTGGACAATATTTTCATCTCAAGAATAGATGAAGATATGGAAGGCATGGCTCTCCAATGGAAGCGGACACCATGCTTGAAGAAATGGTGAATATGTCAAATGACAGAACCAAGAAAATATATGAACAGATTGGAAGGATTGATAAGTGCAACACTCTACACATGGGTATTAAAGATTACGTGCAAAAATAGGGCTTTGCAGAAACATGGAGGACAAAAAGTAAAAGGCTTAAATTCTCAGTAAGATTACTGAGTTATCACAGTGGAAGAATGTAATCATGCTAGGCTGAATTAATGGAAGTATAATAACAGGAATGAGAATGGTGATGACCCAGGGTGAACTTGTTACTGCTTAGATCACATCTGTAATATTATATTCAATCCTGGGTATATTACTTTAACAGAACTATAGATAAACCAGAGTCTCTTCAGAGGAATGAGACCCTGATGATGAAGGAGCATGAATTTGTCACATGATTCTTTAGGCCCTCAAGAGAAACCTGGTGTACACAGATTTCTTTAAAATTAAACTGAGAAGAGTTTCTGTGTTGAAACTTTTATGAACTGAATAAGCTTATTTCAAGTGTAAAAATAATTTGGACAAGGCCTGAGTTTGGCTGTCCTTGGTTAGCCTAACTATTCCTTGCTGGTTGTATAAATTAATAGTATTATAACATAGAGCAAGACTTCTGAAATTTTACATTGCATAAATATCATCTGGGAATTTTGCATATCACCTGGGGAATATTCCTCTTACTTTTGCAAAACCTAGGCTGAAATTCTCCAGACCTCAGTTGACCTGGTATTCTGCTCACTGCTTTGCTATATATGTATATATAACTTTTAATTTTGAAATAATTTCAAATTCACAGGACAGTTGCAAAAAGCACACTAAATCCATACAGAGAACTTCAACATGCCCCAATCTGAAATCCAGATCCACCAATTTTTTTTAAGGAAAAAGAGAAATTATTTATTAAAGAAAAGTCATCTGTGAGTTACTCTACATTTCAAATGAACATGTTTGACATTAACACTTGGGATTGAAACATGCCTTCAATAACAAATGGACTCTAAAAAGCAAACTCCTAAGGCTCAATTCCAGCAGCAGGTCACGAGCCACAAGGTTACATTCTCTGGAGAGAAGTGATCTCTACTCAATTTCCAGTTTACTTTTCTGTAAACATCTGTCAGATGCTAAAAAATACGTACTTACAAAATACCATCACAAAAGTTATTTTAAGCAATTAAGTTTGAAAACTGGGAGTAGACATCTTGCTTCACACAGCACAAGGCTGAGGCTCTGCAGCGCGTTTTCCAGGCCAGGTCCCCTCCTGCCTAGGCCGGTCTCCCCTGCCCACCCACGGTGGAACCAAAGGGTTTCCATGGCTCTTCCATTACCAGCCACGAGCAGGGCCTAGGCTCTCGCCTTACCGGCCACCCGCTGCCCTTCTGGAAAGAGGCCGGGACGGCAGGGTGCGGCGGCCTCTCCTACCTGCAGTTCAGCGTCTGGAAGACCCTGGAGATCTGCAGCCTGACCGGCCCCGTACATCTACCGCGTGCTGTTCAGTGGGTTTTCAACCATGTCTTCAAATGCATGGTCAGACCCAGCTGCACAATGGGGTTATCCAGGATGGCTTGGAAGAGGGGCTGTCGGGGTCAATGTCTTTGTCCAGCTCCTCCGGAGAAGGCCTCCTGTCCCCTCGAAGCTGCTCGCAGGCTGTTGTTCTCTCTGAGGTCAATTATCACCTCCTTTACTTCGAACCCCATCTCCATCAGGGAAATGACGGCTGCAGCATTGCCTGGAACTCCCTTTTCCTTTGACTCTTCTTGAAGATTTCCGTCAACTCATCTCTGGCAGCCTCATCTTCTGTACTAGCCCCAGCACCAGCCACCTGGGAAGAGGGCGTCTCGGAGGAGTCACCCCTCACCCCCATCCCGGAAGCCGCTGCGCCCCGGCAGCGTCTGACAAGGCCTGACCTGGAAGAGGTGTCTAGGGTGGAGCTTCCGCAGGCTCGATTAATCTCTCCAGGGCTCGAGTTACTGACACGCGGTTCAATCCAAGGGCCCTCAAGGCCCTGCTCTCCGGAAAGCCCATCTCTGTGAGCTGGCGCCGAGCGGAGTCATCCACTCGCTCTTTCTCGTCTTCATCCCACATAGCATTTGCCTTCTTAAATAATTCAGCTGCGTCAGGGTTCAATGCTAACAATTTTTGCGCCACTTCCATGAGAGATACCAAAAATTTTCCGGAGTTCTGTCTGGAAATCTCTCATATTGTGTTGCGCCACAGCTGGGCCCACGTAGAAGGAAGGCAGTTGGCTGTGGCTAAAAATACAGCCTCTCTCTCTCTGGAGCTTTCTGGTCTCATTTCTTCTTTTTTTCTGCTGAGACATCAACCATCTTAGGAAGTGGGGCTGGAGAGTGATTTTAATCAACAATAAGACAGCTTTATCTTGAAAGTTCTCCTCTAAGATGATTCTGATATCACTCAGCACACTCTCTGAAGCAGCGTGTATTAATTTATGAGGTTTTATACCTTTGGGGTCTTCTAGGTTCCCAGGTGTACAGTGCTTGAGGCAGCTCGCCTTGAGCTTCTCCACCGAGGCCGCGAAGGCTGACTCCTGCTCGAACACCGCAGCCGCCTCAGGGGCCTGTGCCTGCCGCCGCGCCCTGTCACCTGGTGGAAGGCGGCGAGGGCGGGGGCGGGGCCAAGCAGCGTTCCTTCGCTGAGCTGCCCCTGCCCGGCAACCAGGTTCCCGTCACTCACCGGGCCTGGGGTGGGGGGTGGGGTCTCCTCCCAGATCCACCAATTTTTAATATTTTGCCACGTCATTCTATCTATCCATGCAGCATCCATCTATCTGTTCGTCTCCCCATCTGTCATCTATCTAATGTATCTATTTTCTAAACATTTGTGTAAGTTGTATATGTCACATACCCTAACAACTTAATACTTCCGTGTACATTTCCTAAGAACAAGTATATTCCCTTCGGAACCACCTTAAGTACAATTACTAAGTTTAAAAAATTTAACATAGATACAAAGCTTACCATCTATATTTCAATTTTTCATTTGTCCCAAATTGTCCGTTTGGGCCTTTTCTCTCCATTATTACATCCAGTTCAGGATCACATATTGCATTTACATTGTCTTTTTAGTCTTTCATTTTTTTAAATTGTGGAAACATTTACACAACATAACCTGGATTCTACTTTCTGTCTATAAGTTTGTATATTCTAGCTATTTCTTATAAACAGAATCACATAATATCTGTCTCTTCATGTCTGACTTATTTCACTCGACATGATTCTTCAAGGTTCTCCCATGTAGTATCAGAACTTCTCTCCCTTTTTATAGCTGAGTAATGTTCTATTATATGTATATACTGCATTTAGTTTATCCTTTCACCTGCTGATGAACATTTGAAATTGGGAAGTGTAGTCCTCCAACCTTGTTCTTTTTCAAGGAAGTTCTGGCTCTTTGGGGTCCCTTGCCCTTCCATATAAATTTGATGATTAACTTTTCTAATTTTGCAAAGAAAGCAATTGGGATTTTGAATGGGATTGTGTTAAATCTGTAAATTGCTTTGGGTAGTCATTGATATATTAATGATAGTAAGTCTTTCAGTTCATGAGCACAGAATATTTTTTCATTTATTTTAGTCTTCATTAATTTCTTTCAGTTATGATTTGCAGTTTTCTGCATACAAGTCCTTTACATTCTTGGTTAAATTTATTCCCACATTTTATTCTTTTAGTTGCCCTTTTCAATGTAATTGTTTTCTTAATTTCAGTTTTGAATTCTTTGCTGATGTATAGAAACACCACTGATGGTTTGGTATTGATTTTGTACTCCATCATCTTGCTGAATTCATTTATTAGCTCTAGTAGCTTCTTGTGCATTCTCCAGGATTTTCTTCTTCTTGAGTCTATAGGATCATGTTATTTGCAAATAGAAATAGTGTTACTTCTTTTCCAATTTGCATGCCTTTTATTTCTTTTTCTTGCTTAATTGCTCCAGCTAGCACTTTCATTACAGTGTTGAATAGCAATGGTAATAATGGACATATACTAATTTTTAATGTTACATAAAAATAGAAACATGAATTTTTTAATTTTCATGAAGAATTTGCAGATCTTTTAGAATATATACATGGAATTCAATTTGACTATATAGGATAATCTCATCTATACAGATAAAAGATTAAACAAAATATAAGAAATAAAATAAAGCAGCATATTAAAAGACTAATATACCATAACTAAGATAGATTTAGTTCAGGAGTGTTAGGATGACTCAACATAAGATACAATAATTTACAGGAGGAAAAGCATATGATCATACTAATTCAGTTCTGAGCAATTCAATAAAACTTAGTAACCATTCCTAATTAAAACTCCAAACCAATATAAACACATTCCAAATTGGTGCAGCTTTGGCCAGTCAGCACACATGAGAAAAGTAGACTCTGCTACCAATAAAACAAATTCAAGCCCTCTGGCATATGTGACACACCTGTGAGAAGAATTGTTTTTTTTTTAAAGGAAGCCGATAATCTTTTTATTACAAGAAATAGTTGCTATCCATATGGCATCTGACATATACTGTTTCATACCACATAAACACAGTCATCTTCCAATTCCAAAGGAGACATTTGTTAAAATAACTGGCTCAAATATAACCTTCAGGCCAATCCTATAATCTAACTTTCCTAGGCTAGGAAACTAGTAGGACAGAGAAAATATCACCTACATACTAAAACATGGTTTGCCAGCACAAATCCTATGTATGAATGCCAGTTACCTGGGACACATTTAGTATTTTACATAAGACATTTTATGCAAATTTGTCAACTATTCTTTTCAAGCACAAGTTTACTTTGGAATTCAGTTAAGAACTGACACTTCCATTAGACAAATGTTTTATGTAATAACTCAGTTGTTTCATCTGCAAGCACTACTGTTTAAGATCAATCTTAGTGCTATCCTATGTTAAAAAAAAATCCTAGATGAAGATAGGGGATGAAGAAAGGAGAAGCCAACTAGCAATATAAATCAGATTAAGAGGAGTCAGACTTCAGGTTAGTGCCTGAAATACATTGTAACTCACAAAATAAGGCAGCATTCTTCTAAAGCAGTCCTCCTAAGCTGGCTTTTATTCTGCTGTATATTTAAGTCTCTTAAATCTCACTAAAGGGGAGAAAGAAAAAACAAGTCTTACCAAAATTTACCATTTTTAGGTAGCCAGTTCTCCTTAGTTTTGTTCTTTAACTGAAAAGTTTATCTTTTTCCATTTAGTAACCACTTTTTTTCCCACTGTTCTCACAACTGTTGCCATAGAGTCCTGAATTATTTTCCTGAAGAAATGCCCACTTTTTGGATGTCATGACCACTTACAGGAAATGGAAAATGCATCACTGCTGCATTTGCTTTAGAAGACAATGCTCTCCTTGGTACTTCAGTAGCTCACATACATGAGTAGTGGCCTCAGGTTCCATAGAATCTATAATGAAGTCCTGATAGGGTTTTAATGCTTATGAGCTATCTGTTGTTTAATTAAGTCCTATTTTTAACTATAAATAAGCCAAGGTTTTCCCTTCTTTCAAAATCCTCAACTTCAAATTCAATTTTGTGACATCATCCTGTTCTTGGAATAACAAGGCTAAAACAATCAGTGACTTTGGTGAAAAACCTTCAACATGTTTACTGACTTTGTTAACTTCTTTTCAATTTTCATTCGCAGGTAAACCTAAGTTAGAAAACACACCAAGGTCATAGGTGAGGTGAATCAAGTGATTTACATGACTACCAGCAAGACTTTTATTTCAGTTCCATCCAAATCCTCTCTCCTGATATTACAGCCAAGCCTTCTGCATTTTCTGCAATTGCTTCTAAAGTCTCAGCATCATGGTCCTCAGGTGTTTCTACAATTCTCCCATAAAACCTGAAATATCTTAAAATTCAAAGATAATCTTGCTTTCTCTGTTTAGCATGTCAACAAATCTAACTTTCTTATTTTTAAATCTTCATAAGCCATTAAAGTAGCCACATAAGATGCCACTGAAATGTAAAGACAGAATTTATAGTGAGACCTCTTCATTCAGCATCTTTCTGCCAGTCACCTGTGAATTCTACCTCAGCAGGTCTTCCATCAGTGAGGACATCAATCCCGAGTGTAGTGATTTCAAAATATTCTTCATGAAGCCTGGCAGTAATTGTTTCATGCTTTTCTCTTTTGTTATTTATCATATGAATACCAACAGACTGAAACCTCTCCTTCATTTGAGTAGGGATAGCAGTAGTAGCAAATCCACATCTTGAGGCTTGATTCCATTTAATAAATCCCTCACAGCTCCTCCTGCTATTCTTAACTGATGATTTTCTTTGACCAATAGTTCTGTCAGACTCTTCAATCCTTCTGTGAAGAGTGATTGGAATTCTGGGGACTCCAACTTCATTGTAAACAGATACTGTTTCAGAAAGCACAGTCCACTCCAATACAGCTCAGTATCAGCCTGTGCCAGGATTACAGGTATCTCAAGATCTGGAAAGTCACCAACCATACATGCAGACCTCATGGGAAGGGAAAAACTGACTTGGTTTCCTTTCAGCTCTGCCCAGAAATGACGTGTGTGGCTCCAACCCTAGGTACTAGACAGAAAAGGCTGAAAAAGACACTCGAGAACCCGGCCACGAGGAAGAGAAAGTGTGCTGGGGAAGCTGGAAGAACAGGGCACAGTCAGCCGGGACAAGGTCGGGACGCTGGCGCCTCCACATTGGCCTCTTTCCCTAGAGCCTGACTGGGCCTCTCGCTGCACCCGCGCCGGCCATTCCCCATGGCCCCCGGGTGGCAGCGCACGGGGCCCCGCGTGGGCAGCATCACCCCGCACAGGCTACCACTACCGCCCCCGCCACGCACCCACTTAACCAAGAAGAATTGTTTTTAAGTAAAGGAAAGGAAAATGACCATTAATAAAAATAAGGGGAGGAAACGTCAGGTGAAAGAATAAAAAGGAATGTCTTCAGTATGATAAAAAGTCATTATCAGAAGTCAATTTGATTAAAAACTTAAATACAAAAAGAATAATTTCCAGCTCATTGCAGGAGGCCAGCATTACTTTGATACTAAAACAAGACAAAGATATAAGGAAAAATACAGACAAATATCCATCATGTACATTGATATAATATGCTAAACAAAATCTTAGCAAATCAAATCCAACAATATATAAAAAGGATAATACATGATAATGAAGGGTTAGCGTAATATTAGAAAATCAATCAGTGTAATTCAACATCTTTACAAATTAAAAATTAAAGATGTCATTACAAATCCATATGATCATCTTAATATATACACAAAAGCATTTGGAATGAAAATCCAATATCCATTTCTGATGAAAAAAAATCTCTCTGCAAACTAGAAGTAGAAGGAAATTTCTTTATCCTGGATAAAGAGTATTTATAAAAAATCTATAGATAATATCCACTTGGTGTTGAAAAACTGCTTTCCACTAAGATCAAGAATAAGGTAAGGCTGTCTATTCTTACTACTTTTATTAAACACTGTATTGGAGGTTTCAACTAGTGTAATAAGTTAAGAAAAAGAAATAAAGGCATCTAGATTGGAAAGGAGGAAGTAAAAATGCCTTTATTCCTGGACAACATGCCTATCTACATGGAATCTGAAAAGAAGTAATAAGTGAGGTTAGCAAGGTTGCAGGATACAAGATCAATATATAATATTCAATTAAATTTTTATATACCAGCAACAATTGGTAATTGAAATTTTAAAAATCTTATTTACATTAGCACCAAAATTTGAAATACTTAAGGATAAATCTGACAAAAGATGTTTGAGACCTGTACACAGAAACCTACAAAACATTACTGACAGATATTTAAGAAGACCTAAATAAAAGGAGAGATACACTTTGTGAATCAGAAGAATCAATAATTTTAAGATGTCAGTTCTACTCAAATTGGACTCAATGCCATCCCAGTGAAAATTTCAGCAGAATGTTTTTTTGTAGAAATTGACATATGATTTAAAAATTCATATGGAAACGAAAAGAACCTTCTAAAAGACTGGATTAGAAGACTAACACTATCTGATTTCCAGGCATATTATAAAGTTACATTGCTCCAAAGACTGTGGTTATTGGCCTCAAAATAGACAAATAGATGAACAAAACAGATTATAGCGTCCAGAAATAGACCACACATACATGAATAATTGTTTTGTTTTGTTTTTAACAAAGGTGTAAAGGCAATCCAATATTGAAAAGTTTTTTTAAGAAATGGTTCTAGTACAATTGAATGGCTAGTCACATACCAAAGGATGAAGTTAGGCCTTTATCCCATACCAAACATAAAAATTAACTCAAAATAGATCATAGACCTAAATGAAAAAGGAAAAGTATAAAAATTCCAGAAGGAAACACCTTTGTGATTTTTTAGTCAAGCAAAAGCAAAAGAAAAGCAAAAGAAAAAATACGAAATTATAAAAAATAAAATGAGTAATTGGAGGGAAGGAAAGAAAGAAACAGTAAAGTGACAAAATATTAAAGTTGGTATATTGGCATATCGGTGGAGGGGGCTTGAGGTAGGCTGGAATTCTGTGTATGGGGTTTGTCTTATTTTTACAACTGTTACTGTAAGTTTGAATTTATTTCAAAATAAAAATTTAAAAAATGAGTAATTGGATTTTGTCAAAATTTAAAAACTGGAAGAAATCCTTCAAATTGACAGTTGCCTCTAAATGAACTTCATACCACCTCCTATGGTTTGAATAAATTTAAATTATTTTTCTTTTATAATGATAGACTATGTCATCATGTACAAATACTCCATCTCTTTAGTGTGCCAGATAATAAGTAATATTTCACTTTCTAGGAACTTAATTGATTCTTATACTTATGATTTTGAATGTTTGTACTGTACTCTGCCAAGGCAAAGTTGGTCCCACTTTCTCCTGTTTCCTGGAACTTAACTTATGTCTCTGTATTAGTTAAGGTAGAATATCAGCTCTCTTTGGCTGGAAACCATCAGAAATTAAAAAGTGTTAAAAAGACATTAGCAATTGAAAGAGCAATGAAAAAATACAGACTTTGAAGAAAAAGTAGGGAGATCATTGAAGCATTTTACATCAGGAATAAATCCCCGCTTGCATAGAAGTTCTTACTGATGATTTAAAAAAAAGATTATGGGTGAGTGAATACTTTGGAGCCTCTAGAACACATACTAGTGCCAATGGGGAAGATATTCTCTATATTATGAGTTCTAGAGTCTTGAAATGAGATATTGAAATTGACTTCAAGTCCTAAAAATAGGAATCTTTCCTATTAGACTTCTAAAATCTTAAAATTCAAATCTGGCTAGTAACTTTATTTACAAAATTAGTAGGGGGAACATACATTTTATTCCTGGTGTCTGGAACAATTCTCTCAAAGCCCAGTCTTCTACTGATAATGGTATTTAATCCATATTTTAGAAATCCTTCCATAAATTCTGGATCTGAATAGTTAAAATCCTTACCTGCAAGAAAAGGTAACTAGAATTAATGTGAGTAAAGGTTTACTACCATCACTTTGATGTAGAAAAATAAGAACAATTATATCCTGAAGTCACAGAGTCATTTTCTTGGACATAAACTATCCCCAGATGACAAAGTTAAAGCTGGGAGTGTGAAGTATTTACACAAATCAAGGCAAATTCTTAGCAAAGTATGAAGAACTGTGTGCCCTTTAGTCAGTCTTTCAAAGGAAGGAGGTTGCTAAGCCTCCTTAATTCATTCCATCATGAGTCACCACTGTATTCTGAAATTGTAGCAACAGAGGAATTTAGGTAAGGTAGGAGGAGCACGAGAGTTGAAACCCCTGTCTCAAATTTCTGTTAGTTAGAATAAAACAAGATAACAGAGGAAAACCCAAACATATCAGTCATAACAATAAATGGAATTGGGGCAAACTCTATTAAAAGAGAAAAATACTTAGATGGGAATAAAAACAAAATGTAATCATACAAGATAAACAAAATGAATTTAAATGGTTAAAAGTGAAATAAGGGTCACCGAATCAGGAGTTAAAATATCATTTAAAAAAGTAGAGAATTGACTAGAAGGAGCATCAAAGAAAATCATTTTATACTGATAAGAAATATGTCACAATAAAGATTTAATAGTAATGAGCTGTACATGTCAAATAATACAGCAACTAAATACTTATAGAAAAACTATTGGAAATATCAATAAATACTGTCATAAATAACAATGGAAGATTTTAAGAACTCTGAATTGAAAAAAGCTTAGAAAGAATATGAATAATGTAATTAACAAAGTTTCCTTAGTGGATCTCTACTGTACTTTGTCTTCTAGAGAAAAACTTTCTTTTCCAATGCCCAAGGAATGTTTTCCAAAATCTATAAAAATGCTATAAAGGGGGTTCTGGCCAAGATGAAGTAGCCCCATTCATCCCAGGTCCATCCTCTCACAACCAAAAAATCCTGGACATAACATTACAAATAAGCCAAGGGAAAATCTGAATGGTGGAAATAAGAAACTGGATTGCCTGGGGACCTTTGAGGAATAACATGGTGGTGAGTCCCCTGGGTTTCCCTAATGCCTTCCATACATCCCAGACAGGGTGCTTTAGAAACCTCCAACTGGATAGGTATAGACAAAAAAAAAAAGCTCCAAGAAAAGCCTATTCTCCCTAGTTAAAGGATCAGGAAATGGGTGGCCTAAAAATCTTTTGTTAAGACCTACTCTATTCCAAACAACAGTGAAAAAAACCACACTACCCTTTGTGGTTTCAGCAGGGCTTAGTAGAGAGCTGATCTTCCAGTCACCCCTTGCCCCAAGGAAGCAGAGGGCAGCACTCCTATTTCCCTGCCCAGTGGTGTTGGTGGGGCTAAGCAGGAACTTAATCTTCCATCCCATGCCTGGCAGAAGCAGGCAGTGCTCTGATTACCCCAGTGAGTAGGGAGCTGATCTTCTAGTCCTCTGCCTTGTGGAAGCTGGTGATGCTTAAATTCCCCCACCAAGGTAGTGTCAGGTAGTATTAGAAGCATGGTGGGCCTCCAACCCCACCTCACAGCAACAGGCTTAATGAGGTATTATGAAATGGGGCTAGTTAGCATTCCTCATTCTCCATACCCCTGGTGTCAGCAGGGTCCTGTGGGGAACTGAACCTCCATATCTGCCTGACAGTAAGGAGACTGAATGAGGCAGTGGGAAGCAGGGGTAGTTGACACTTTGCCTCACCCCCCATATTAGCAGGGTCCAGTGGGGAGCTGAGCCCCCCACTCCCTCCTGACATCAACGAGAGAGAATTAGGTGCTGCAA
>PVKY010010888.1:0-12347 GCA_004027775.1 Bradypus variegatus
GGGTTCCCAGCCTTTAACCTAGAAGGCAAAGGAGGGGCAGGGGAGACAGCTCACATCACCACTTTCTTCCAAAAAAATCAACGCCTAACCCCTCCCAGAGTCGCCTTCTGATTTCAGAAACAATCTTCATGTCCAAGGGTTCTCACGTCAGTTCTGGTTCTGGCATCTAGACTGTGCACACAACGGGTCTTTAACAACTGGGTGTTTCTCGGTGCTACCCTGATTTGTTAGGGAGGGACAGGAGGAAAGGCTTTCAGCCTGTGGGACAGACTTTGCCTAGGGAGGGACAGGAGGAAAGGCTTTCAGCCTGCAGGATAAAGACTTTGCCTAGGGATGGACAGGCCCGCAACCCGGCATGCACACCTGGCGAAGGCTGCCGTCTCTGTAAGGGAAGCAAAAAGCATAACCTGGAAATACCACAGATCCTCAATCCTCTCCACATCACTTCAGCTTTATAAATGTTTAAGAAACTTAGTGCCATTTGATCACTTCTCTTAAGTCCCTGGGGAAAAGAAGCCTCCTCTGCCTCAGTTTCCCCTTCTTTGTAATAGGGAGGCACACCCACCCAACCCAGGGAGTCCTAATAGGCTGGGAAACCTGCGGAAAAAAGGAGCCAAGCCCAGCCAGGCCCTTCCCGGCAGCCGCTGCTCCGAGGCACCAGGGACTCATTATCCGCACAAAAGGCTCTGTGGGCTCTGGGGGAAGTTTCTGGCAAGCGAGGAGATGCTGGGGTGTCAGGTACTGCAGGGGAGAGAAGGAGAAGCTGGAAGCAGGGGACGGGGCAAGGGGGACCTGGAGCAACATGGGGGAGGAGGGGCCAGGGTCTAGACTACACCTTTTCCAGCTGGGCAAGAGGAAAGAAGGACTCGAGTCTCCGGACTTGCAGTGTGGGGCTCTGGCTCTTTCCCAGGCAGCATCCAGTGTGCCAGGGGAGGGGGAAGGCAGTGCGCCAGGGCAACAGGGGCGTGCAGGACACCGGGCTGGGAGTACGAGCCCTGAGTTCTGGTCCAGGGGCCATGTCCCTTCAAGCCTCTGAGCCTCAGCTTCTTTATCCGGGAAACAGAGGCAGTGCACACCACCCATATGTCCCACAGGGTGCCCAAATGCCAGAGAGACAGGGCCTCTGGACGGTCACCATAAGATTCTGTTTAATAAGCGTTAAGTACCCGTGTGGGACGTGCATCGTTTAACATCAACAGCAATGCCTGCTCTTGACGGGGACCTGCCTGCTATGTGTCTACCCTCACTGACCACTTGGCCTAACAGCCATATGGGGTAGAGGGCATTACTCTTGCTTTGCTTACGAAGAAACTGAGGCTTTGAGAGATTAAGAAAATTGGCTAAAATCATAAAGCTAATAAAAGAGCCCAGACTTGAACCTCAAGAGTAGGTCTATTTGGCCTGGGTTTTTAACACTGATGCTACACTACTTCCTGGACCACCAGATCTTCCTTTTATAATCAATCTAAAGGGCAGGCTCTACTTTTACCCTCTTTTGCAGTGAGGAAAATGATGCTCAGAGAGGTTAAGAAACCTGCTCAAGGTCACACAACTAATAAGTAGCAAAGCCTGGCCTCTGTGCAGGTCTGTCTGGCCCCAAGGCCTGTGATATATGCACCCTACTCCACTGTCAGGAGCTGGAGAAGCAAGGGAAGGGTTTACAAAGAAAAGTGGATGGAAATGAGGGGGATTAGCCTGGAGAGGGAAGGCTAAGGAGAAGCCAAGGGGTCAAGTGGAGCAGACTTCAGCCCTTTGTTTGCCATAGTGGATGGAGGGTAGGATTCTAGATGAGTGGTGGACAGATCTAAGATCACCACAAGGAATACATTTCTAGCAGTCCTGTTCGGTGAGACAGCGAGATCCCCGAAGGTGGCTGAGGGTAGTGAACACTAGTCAGGCCTGCTGCAGAGTGGGTCTCTGCCAGGGGAGGCAGGGGCAGGGAGTGGCTAACTGCATGGCCACTAGAGTCAAACATGTGGATTTGAATCCAAGCTCCGTGACTGTGCCAGTTTGAATGTATTGTGTCCCAAATGCCATTATCTTTGATGTAAACTTGTGTGGGCAGATGTATCAGTGCTGATTAGGTTGTAATTCTTTGAGTGTTTCCATGGAGATGCGCCCCACCCAACTGTGGGTGATGCCTCTAATTAGATTATTTCCATGGAGTGCTGGCCCACCCATTGGGTGGGCCTTGATCAGTGGAGCCATATAAATGAGCCGACAGGCAGAGGGAACTCAGTGCAGCTGTGAGTGCCATTTTGAAGGGGGAGCTACAGCCAAGGGGGACACTTTGAAGAAAGCATAGGAACTGCAGATGAGAGACATTTTGAAGACGGCCTTTGAAAGCAGATTCTTGCTCCAGAGAAACTAAGAGAGGACAAATATCCCAAGTGCAACTAAAAGTGACATTTTTGAGGAACCCCAGCCTAGCGAGGAATGTCCTGGAAGAAAGCCATTCTGAAACCAGAACTTTGGAGCAGATGCCAGCCACGTGACTTCCCAGCTAACAGAGGTTTTCCGGATGCCATTGGCCATCCTCCAGTGAAGGTACCGGATTGCTGATGTGTTACCTTGGACACTTTATGGCCTTAAGACTGTAACTGTGTAACCAAATAAATCCCCTTTATAAAAGCTGATCCATTTCTGGTGTTTTGCATCCTGGCAGCATTAGCAAACTAGAACAGATTTTGGTACCAAAGAAATGGGGTGCTTTTGCTGCTGAGTTTGCAAATACCAAACACGTTGGAACAGCTTTTTAAATGGATTAGGGGAAGATTCTGGAAGAATTGTGAGGAGCTTGATAGAACAGGCCTAAACTGCTTTGAAGAGACTGTTTGTGGAAATTTGGACTCTAAAGATACTTCTGATGAGGCCTTGAACAGAAATGATGACTGTGTTTTTGCGAACTGGAAGAAAGGCAATCCTTGTTTTAAAGTGGCAGAGAATTTGGCAAAATTGAGTCCTGGTATTGGATGGAAGGAAGAATTTGAAAGCGATGACCTGGAATATTTAGCTAATGAGATCTCCAATCAAAATATAGAAGTAGCCTGGCTTCTACTCGCAGCTTATAGTAAAATGCGAGTGGATAGAGGCAAACTTAGAACTGAACTGTTGGGTTCAAAGAAACCAGAAGCTGATGGCTTGGAAAATTACAAGCTTCCAGGGGGTGGAATCCCAGAAGCTACAGCCCAACATGAGGATGTAACCAAACATGGAACCCAGCCGCCATTTCAGTACAAGCCAAGATTGGAGATGCAGTTATTCAGAAAGGATTTGTGGAAAGTCCTACTGTCTGACAGCTTTGACCCCTGTGTGCTTCATGCGAAGCCAACAGAATTTTGTGAGATCTTTATAGACAGAGCCATTGCCGGTCTGGACTGGAGGAGACAGACAAAGAACAAATTGAAGGAAAAATTTATTCAAAGACAGAGCCATGAAGGTTGAGGTCTGGAATCAGGCCTTGGGCTGGGAGAGTGGAGTGGCCCACATGCATGGAAAGGGTGAGTTTGCCCCGGAGGTCAAGGGTGGGCTTTCCACCTCGATGCTCTGAAAGAGTTTTGCCACTCCAGGTCCCAAAGAGGGTGGAGTGCATTCCCAGGGGAATGGGGAGAGCCTGGCAGCCACCCCATTGTTCTGAAGGGGTTGAGTGTGTGCCCTGGAGATGGAAGAGAATCTGGGTACTGCCCTGATGTTTGGGGAGGGTGGGGCTAAAAAGGTGGTCTCCCCAATGTGTGGATATGTTGGAGCACTCACCCAAGCATTTGGAGAGGAAAGGGCTGCCACAAAGGCCCTTAGGAAGGGTTACACTCCCGCTCTCTCAAGCCTCAAGAATGCAACGTCATTCTGTAAATAACTCTCAGACTTTGAAATCTAATGGAGTTTGTCCTGCAGGTTTTAGGAGCTGTTTTGGTCCTGTTAACCCTGCTTTCCTTTCAGTTTCTCCTCATGGCAATGCAAATGTTTATCCTATGAATGTCCCTCCTTTGTACATTGGAAGCACATAACTTGTTCTAAGCTCACAGATCCACAACTAAAGGAGAATTATGCCTTAGAACTGCCCATGCCTATAATTGATTTTGATGGGATCTTGTACTTAACTGTTGTTACTGAAATTATTTAAGTATCTGTGATATTGTTGTGGGATGAATGTATTTTGTATACGGAAAGATAATGTCATTTTGCGGTCCAGGGGGTGGAATGTGCCAGTTTGAATGTATTATGTTCCCCCAAATGCCATTATCTTTGATGTAATCTTGTGTGGACAGACCTATCAGTGTTAATTAGATTGTAATTCTTTGAGTGTTTCCATGGAGATGTCCCCCACCCAACTGTGGGTGATGCCTCTAATTAGATCATTTCCATGGAGTGTTGGCCCACCCATTGGGTGGGCCTTGATCAGTGGAGCCATATAAATGAGCTTACAGGCAGAGGGAACTCAGTGCAGCTGTGAGTGACATTTTGAAGGGGGACACTTTGAAGAAAGCATAGGAACTGCAGATGAGAGACATTTTAAAGACGGCCCTTGAAAGCAGACTCTTGCTCCGGAGAGACTAAGAGAGGACAAATACCCCGAGTGCAACTAAAAGTGACATTTTTGAGGAACCGCAGCCTAGTGAGGAACGTCCTGGGAGAAAGCCATTTTGAAACCAGAACTTTGGAGTGGACGCCAGCCACGTGCCTTCCCAGCTAACAGAGGTTTTCCAGATGCCACTGGCCATCCTCCAGTGAAGGTATCCGATTGCTGATGTGTTACCTTGGACACTTTATGGCCTTAAGACTGTAACTGTGTAACCAAATAAATCCCCTTTATAAAAGCTGATCCATTTCTGGTGTTTTGAATCCTGGGAGCATTAGCAAACCAGAACAGTGACTTAGAAGCTTATGAACTTGGGCAAGTCCCTTGGCCTCTCAGAACTGCCGCTTGTTCTTCTGTAAAACAGAGATAATAATACCTGCTTCTTAGGATTGTTGTAGGGACCTAGGGGTACAGGGAGATTGCAGCTTGTGACACAAAGCTTGCCAGGTTAGAAAGTCGGCTTCTGGATTGTCAGGGGCTTTCTCCTGCAGACTTTATGAACCTGAGTCTTGCCTTTCTAATCTTGTCACAGTGTCATTCCTCCTGCTCAGGACTTGCCTCAAGACAGGGAAGAATGGGGCTTAGGAACAGGCTGCTCTGGGTATAAAGGGTGGTTCCTCCTCACCTGGCACCACTGCCCACTCTGGCAAGCAAAGAGTAGTTTTTATTGGGCACAAGGAGGCAGTCAGTCAACACCAAGGGAATACATGACATAAGCAAGTACTGCCCCAGCTCCTGAGGGGCTCTGACTTCACAATCCCACTTAAGTACCTGGGAACAAGGAGTCAATAGCTGTCCTCCACTGGGTTGCCAGATTTAGCAAATAAAAATACAAAACATCAGTTTAATTTGAATTTCAGGGAAACAATATTTTAGTATGTTGCAAATATTGCATGGGGCATGACTTTACTAAAAAAAATATCTGTGTTGATCTGAAATTTAAATTCAAGCGGATGGCCTGTACTTTATCTGGCAATGCTAGCCCCTCAGGACCTCCCAGCACTTACTGTCTGTGCCTGGTAGCTGCTAGGATCCTGGGGAACATGGGAATCCTGTTTCCCAAGTCCAAGTAAGGCCCAGCCTTTTTATTCTGGGCATCAGAAGCCAGCACAACCCACCCCTGTTGCAGTACTTGGACTGTCAGGCCGTAAGGTGCTCAAAAAAGATCTGAGCAGAATAAGCCCCAAATCCTGCCCCGATGGACAGAAACAGCCAAGGCAGAAAGTCAGCCCCAACTAACCTGGTACCCAGGAACAGACATGGCTTTGGAGTATGACACTGTGGGTTCAAATCCTGACTTTGCCCTCTCTGAGCCACATTTGCTCATGTGTAAAAAGATGACAATACCAGTTTTCTCAGAAGGTTGTGATTAAATAACTAATCCTGGCACACCACAGTCCATAAATGACAGTTCTCTTCTCCATTCCTGCAGCTCGTCCCTCACCTGCTTCTCTTGCAGCACTTATTCTATGCAAAGTTCTAATTGGACAAAATGCTACAGGCAGATACATAACTGCATATATAACGCCACATCACTGGAATGGAGTAGGTATCCACGCTAAGAAACCTCCCAACTAAAGGTTAAACCTAAACCCATTCCCTTGTTCCAGCTGAATGGAAGCTTCAGGGAGATTTGCTGAAGCAAGTAGGATTGAGAAGGGAAATCTGCCAGGGTGAAACCACAGCACAGGCCACGTCTAATAATCAAATATGGATTACGTGTTGTTCTGGAGCCACCAGTCCCTTGGGTTCCTTTAGTCTTAAGACCCCGGGGTGCTAAATGCTTCATCACTCGCGAATTAAAGGACAGCGCGGATATGTTCTCACGGGAGGCTGCGCCAAGACCCAAAACGGGCGGGTTTGGCCCGAGGGTCACACCTTCCTGACCACAGCTAATGGTCCCTGGGTCCGAAACGGCCAAGACGCAGGGCCGGCTGGAGCCAGCGAAGAGGAAAAGAAGAACCGCCGCGGGTAGCCTGATAGCCCGGAGGAAGGGAAGACACCGAAGCCGGGCAGCCGCGCCGCATTCCTAATTGCACAAACCTGGGTTTTCTGCTTTTAAGTAACTTTTATTGGCGTTCGTGTTTCTTATGAAATAAGAAAGCTAGGAAACCGCTGGTCTGGGAACATCCTGCTTTCCATAACCTGATTCAGTAAACAAAGGAGGGTCCCAGGAGCCCACCTCAACGACTCCAGGGGAACCGTCTAGCCCCTCTCTCCCGACAGAGGGAGGGGCCGGCCCCAAGCCCCGCCCCCGGGCTCCTGGGCCCCTCCCCCCAGCCTTCCTCCCTGTCCAGGGGGCTTCCGGGCGCGCAGGCCCCCGCAGTCCTCAGGGAGTAGGCGCTCCTGGCGCGAAGGGGCTGCTTCTGGGAAGGGGCGACCCTTTTCCTCCCCCCACCGGCCTCCCGTTCCCCTTCTCAGCCTGCCCTGCTGGCCTTTTCCTGGTCCCTCCCCCCTGCTAGGGTCTGTCTGTCCACCTCCCGCTCACCTGGGGTGCGTTCTTCTCCTTTCCCCGCCTCTGCCCCTCTCCCAGGCGCTCGTCCTCTCACCTCCACCCTCCTTTGAAGAGGCAAACGCCCCACAGCCCACAGGGACCCGCCCTCGCCCGCTCGCCGCCCCCATCGCCACCTTGAGGCTCACCACCGGCACCTCCATCGCGGCCGCCGCGGGGGCTCCTGGGCTCGGAACTCGGGAAACAAACTTGCCCGGCCCCGCCCCGCCCGTTGCGGCGGCTCCAACCCCAACTCGGCTCTCGGGACCACATGAGCCGGGCCACGTGACCCGGGCCAGGTTGCTAGGAGACGGCGTCCGCCGGCGGGAGCACTGCTCCACGCCTCCAGCTCCCGCCTCCGCGCGGGCTGTTCCCCGAGGCCGGCTGGCACCAGGGTGGGATTTCTGTCACAAAAGGTGCAATATTTTACCTGGCTGGTATCCCAGCAGGTGCTTACACCTGGGCTGATGGGACCACCTGCAGCCAGGAGACCCTGGGAGAACTTGCGGGTGCAAGTTGCAGATGTGGCAACAGCTGGTGTCTCATCCCTGGAATGACCTCTCTCTTCTTCCCCCAGGTTAAGGTGGAGAATTTACAGTACTGATCTCATAGGATTCTTGCGAAGATAAATGAGTTAATTCGTGTAAAGTGCCCAGAACAGTGCCTGGCACTTAGTAAATGGGCAATACACAGCTGTTGTTATTATCAACACATAAGGGGACCACTGGTTGAAGCCCACTTAAGTCAACATATCAAACGTTTTAGAAAAGTCGAGCTGGAAACCCAGCAGGAAACCCATAGGACATACCCGGTCTCCGAAAGGAAGAAAGTTGAGGAGAAAAAAATTCTATCAATGACTGCACCTTAACAGTGCAGGAAGGAAGTGAGGAAAGGGAGGATCCTCTCCCTGGCATCTCCCCACCCCAGCACAAAAAACAGGACTGGTAATCCCTCCCCCTCCTCACTCCAGCCCCCACCCTATCCCACCCTTCAACCATAACCAGAGAAAAACACCAGCTTTCCATATGAAAAGATACTGACCTCACTGGCTATTAGGGAGATGCAAATCAAAACCACAGTGAGATACCCTTTCACACCTACTAGAATGCCATTATCAAAAAACAAAACAAAACAAAAAGACCCCAGAAAACTACAAGTTCTGAAGAGGATGTGGAGAAAGAGATACACTTACCCACTGTTGGTGGGAATGTAGAAATGGCGCAGCTGCTCCGGAAAGCAGTTTGGCAGTTCAACAGTTCCTCAGGTAGCAAGGTATAGAATTGTCATACGATCTGGCAATCCCACTACTAGGTTTATACTCGGAAGAACTAAACGCAGGTACACACATAGACATTTGCACGCTGATGTTTATAGTGGCATTATTCACAATTGCCAACAGATGGAAAGAGCCCAAATGTCCATCACCTGGTAAATGGATAAACAAACTGTGGTATATACATACAATGGAGTATGCAGCTGTAAGAAGGAACGAAGGCGTGTTGTATGTAACAACATGGATGAACCTTGAGGAGATTACATTGAGCGAAATAAACCAGAAACAAAAGGACAAATACTGTATGGTCTCACTAATATGAACTAACTATAATGAGCAAACTGAGAGTTAAATTCAAGAGTATAGGTTATCAGGAGATAGAGGGTAGAGATTGAGCAATTAATGCTTAAGGAGTACAGAATGTGTAATAAGGTTTCTTGTAAAGGTTTGGAAATGGACAGCACAATACTGCTTGTTAGCACAATATTGTAAGTGTAATTAACAAAGCTGAGCGTGAGTATGGTTGAAAGATGAAGACTAGGGTCATGTATGTCACCAGAAGGAAAGCTAGAGGATAAAAACTGGGACTGTATAACTTAATGAAGCCTAGAGTTGGTGATGATGGTAGTTAATTGTACAAATATAGGGAAGTTTTTACATGAACTAGAGCAAATGTATGTCACTATTACAAGGTGTTAATAATGGGGTGGTATGTGGGAAAAAATATAATTAATGCAAATTGAGGTCTGTAGTTAATAGTAACACTGTAGTGTTTTTTCATTGATTGTAACAAAGGCACTATACGAAAGCTGAATGTCAGTAATAGGGGGATATAAGGGAAAGGTATGGGGTTGTTTTCAGAAGAAATGAGAATGTTCTCATATTGAATGTGTTGGTGAATGCATAACTATGTGATTTTATCAGGAGCCATTAATTGAACACTTAGGATGGATTGTATGGTGTGTGAATAAAACCATTAAAAAAACAAAAACCCACCAGCTTTCATTTAAAGTCGCCTGGGTGGAAGTCGCTACAGGGTACATCTGACTGTTTGATCCTGTTTCCAGGAAAGGAGAAACTGCCTGGCTGGGTCCTGAGTTAATATTAAGATGCATAGTCTCCCCAGATCTAAAGAAATGATTCCCCTGAACAGATGGGAGGAGTGTTGTAAGATTGCAGTGCCCAATTTAGTGTCCCCTTTGGCCTGAGTCCTCTAACCTAGGGGCAGAGAGGCCCGGCATCCACCATTGTAATTGACAGTCATTCAGAGTACGTTTTCCAGTCTGAACAAATGACAACATCCAGTTTGATTCATCGGGATTTAGAGCACAATGAGAAGAGTTCTCAATCAGGGCAACAGGAGCCTGAGTTCTAGTTTCTCCATTTCCTGGCTGTGTGACCTTGGGCAAGTCACTTTCCCTTTCTGTGCTTCCATTTTCTCATGTTAAATGAGGATAATAGTACTATCTGCCTCAAATGATTGTCAGGGTTTGTTAATACATGAAAAGATTTAGAACAGTGATGTTTTCTCTGGTATACAGTAAGCACTAAATTAGGATTGACAACTGTTATAATTATTAGTTAACGAAGGTCAGTTAATTATTGTTATCACCTGAGTACCTAGAAAACAGTAAGTCCTCAATATAGTGATTATAATTATATTATTATTGCTATTTATCAATTTCCTTCCAAAAAATATTTCAGGCCCACCCCAAAGAGTAGAGGTGTTTGATGCAAACCTGTATGTGTGTAATAAGACCCCAAGACCACCTTATCAGTAGAGAATGGAAGACAAACAACTTGTGAGCTTAGAGCTAAGTAGTTTTTTTGTGGCAGATGATGTGAAAGCAATCAGAGTATATGCTCAAAACAACCCTATGGTGTAGATACTGTCCTTACTTGCCTTCAGTTGCGGTTAAGAGAAGTTAAGTGGCTTTCCCAAAGTCACATCTCTTGTTGGTGCTGAAACCGCCTTGGAAACCCAAGGGTCTGGGCCCAGAACCAGCACATTTAACCACTGAGCTACATCGCAGGGGGAAAGGAAATACAGCCTGGGCTGAGCCAAAGAGGATGGAGCAAAGCAAGGGGGTAAAGCAGGCGCTGATGCAGCACAGGGCCAGGTCTGTGGAGAGACTGTCACACACTGAGACTGTCGCACACTGAGGCTGCATTCATCCCAACTAGCTGGGGCCAGAGGCCTGGGGGTGGCGGGATGGAAGCAAGACCCAGCTGGCTGGGGGCGGAGCCGAGGTGGGGGGGCACACAGAGACACAAAGCAAAATGGAGCTGTCTATTCTCAGAGGAGCCAGAGGCCCCCCCACGACCTCTTCCTGACTGTGGAAGGACAAACAGACCCCCACAAAGCATGTTCCACGAGACTTTGGGAGTATATTTTTAGTAAATAGACTTGAAATTCAAGCTTACATTTTCCATATCCCTCACCAACCTATCTGTCTCCACTTAAAAAAAAGTGGCTTATTTATCTTTGTACCCTCAACAAAGGGTCTGACACCTAAAATAGATTCATTCATTCTTTTCTTTTGTTCATTCATTTAGCAAACAGTGATTGCACATCTACTTGGGTTGTGCTGGTTTGAATCTGTTATGTACCCCATAAAAAGCCATGTTTTTTAATACAGTCTTATGGGAGCAGACCTATTGTGGGTGGGATCTTTTGATTAGGGTCCATGGAGATGTGACCCACCCAGTTGTGGGTGGGACCCTTTGATTAGATTATTTCCATAAAGATGAGATCCTGCCCATTCAGTGTGGGTCTTAATTAGTTTACTGGAGTCCTTGTCAGAGCTCAGAGCTGACACAGACCCAGATGTTTGGAGATGCTAAACAAGAGATGAAGGCCAGAGTTTGCCCCAGAGAAGCTAAGTGAGAATCTACAGACACTTAAGGAGGAAGCCACTAGAATAAGAAGCTGAAAACAATGCAACCAGGAGCAAAGGATCAGCAGACACCAGCCACATGTCTTTCTAGCTGACAGAGGTGTTCTGAATACCATCGGCCTTTCTTCACTGAAGGTATTCTATTGTTGATGCCTTAGTTTGGACACATTTATGGCCTGTGAACTGTAAATTTGTGAACTAATAAACCCCCATTATAAAAGCCAATCCATTCCTGGTATTTTGCATTTTGGCAGCTTTAGCAAACAGGAACATGAGTAAATATCCCAGGCTAGAATGGCTGGATCTCATGGCAGGTATGAATTGAACTCTTCAGGAAACTGCCAGAGTTTGATCCAGGGAAGCTTCCAAGATGATGGATTAGGAGAGACAGAGCAGGATTCTCCTCCTTGAAAAACACTAAATAAAGGGCAGAATGTGCTCCAGAACAGCAGTTACAGGGTTCCACCACCTGAACAAGGACTTCTACATCCATGGTAAATGCCTACTTAGAGAAACTGAGAGGCTACATTCAAGACACGTGAGTATCTACCCTGGAACACTGCTTAGCCGGCTGACAGCACAGAGGGAAGTAGTCTTCCACACCCCGGCATCCCCCAAGGTACTAGGCTCAGGGGATAACCTTTCCCAAACCCGGAGCTGAGAGCCCTGTGCCAGGGACTGGTGGTTTGAGTGGGCAGACGACCATGGAAGGGGGTGGTTTATCACACCCAGTGCAGCCTTCTTTGCAGTTGCTTGGGAGATGGACTTTTGCAGCACCAGGGCTGGGACTTTGCAGTTTGCTAGAAGATAACTTATTACAGCCCAGCAGTTGGGAGTTTCCTTGAGGGAATTCAGGATTTGATGGGCTTGTGTCGGCATACATTCTTCCTCCATGGAAGCCTGCGGTGCACACAGCATAGAGACAAGGGTGCCGCACGGAAGTGCCAGGAGCCCTCCCCCAAACCCAGGGGCTCGTGAGCACATGGCAGGGAGACACAGTGGGCCATTTGAGCTGGAAGGTGAAATGCAAGCTCTGCAGCCCCGGAATACTCCACCCGCAGACCTGGAAATGGCCAGGACCACTGTGTCCTGGAGCGGACTTCTTTCCAA
>PVKY010010889.1:0-12345 GCA_004027775.1 Bradypus variegatus
GTGTTTGCAGGCATCCTCAACTATGTCATTTCAGTCTCTCCTCCTGAGGTGAGACTCATAGTATTAGGATAGGAGAGGGCTTATCTTTAACTTCTAAGCAAAGCAAAAAGCTTGGAAATACTGGGGATGGAGGGAGGTTGTGGGCAGGGATTTGCTAAATATTCTCTCCTATTTCAGCACATCAAAGGCTAAGATGGAAGGATTCAACTCCTATGTTTTCCTTCTGGAGTAAAAAGGAATGTGAGGTGTGTGGAATGCTTTTTTAAGTGAGGTTAACAAAGATAAAGGGATTTGAAAGACCTAGAACAGAGCCACAGACAAAGAGGGAGACATGGTCAGGCTTAATGGACCCTGAAAGTCATCAGTCTAGAGCCAATCTTTGTCCCCTTTAGTCATTGAGCCAAGAGGCTCACCCTGGGGGCTGCAGGGTGAAGTCACTCCTCTACAGTGGCTGGGGTAGACCAGCAGATGGTGATCTGTGTGAGTCCACAGATGACTCAGACGGCTATGGCCTTAAATGAAATTTCTTGAAAATGGCTATTTAAATCATCAGCTCATTTGAGGATGTTTGAATATTTCTTCAATTTTTCTCCTAGCTAATTAGCTGGAAGGGTCCTGGAATTAGTAAAAACTGAAATAATGAAATGTGTTTTCTCTGCACATCTAATTTATGAGCTTAATTTACCACTCTGATAGCTTTTAAAAATAGCAAAAATCCAAAAGTCCAGTCATCCTCAGTCATGTTGAGGTAATATATGGAACTATAAATCCTAGAACTAAAGCATATTTGAAGGCATTTGAAGTCCCACCCCCTACTCCAGTTCTGGAATCAATGCTTGAAAAATACTCCTCTAGTGCCTTCTTAAATTCTTCCACGGATGGGAATGACTGTTATTGAACAAATCATAAAATGTCTTTTTTCTCTTATGCTGAAATCTGATTTTTCTAATTCTTTTACCCACTGCCTTCTGGAACACCTTTAGGAGAGCTTATTTTTTTTCTCCCATTATCTATCCTCAGGATGTAAATTACTAATTACTTAGCTCCAACAACAAAAGCTGAGGTCATAAATGAGGGCAGACTAATTTACTCTGTGAGAGACTAAGACATCATCTAGTTTGGAAACAACAGAAAGTCATACATAATGGAAACCAGTGCACTGCTTTCTCTCCATACTGTTTCAACTTCTCTCCTTCTCTTTCTAAATTAACAGGCTTTCAAAAAAATAATACAAAGTATAATGCAATCTTAGTAACATTTCTACAGGTAACCTGAAAATTTTCTTATTAAAATTTAAGTGAAGCATAAGGCAACCAAATCAGTGTGTGGATGTGTTTTCAAGTAATCCATTAAAAGATTAAAATTTGAATCATAAAGTCAGACAACTTGCAACAGCATAATATATCTGTTTATTTAGTTATTATTACAATAGTAACAGGTTGAGAGCACTAGATTGGCATCCCCTTAAAAGAATAATGATCAAGAGTCTGGTTTGTAAATTTCACTGTTCTTAACCATTAAAAAAATCTATTTTTCAAAAGAGTAATACTGTAATCCTTATTTAGGGACAGATTGAAAATTTCCCATTTATGACCAAAAGCATGTTGTTATTTGTTTAAACAAAACATTAGGGGCATCTTAACTCTTGGTTACTGCTTTCAGGAAAGCAAAATGCTTTTGAAGAAAATATACATAAAATATTTTTCCATAGTGATTTCAACCATTGTGTATCATATCAGTGAGAGAACCTGAGAACCCCAGATTTAGTATCTTCTGATCTTTGTACTACACTCTGGATTACTTAAACAATAAGCTAACAAACATGTATTTAGTACCTACTATGTACAAGCC
Organism: Bradypus variegatus; assembly: GCA_004027775.1. Classification (NCBI taxonomy): domain Eukaryota; kingdom Metazoa; phylum Chordata; class Mammalia; order Pilosa; family Bradypodidae; genus Bradypus; species Bradypus variegatus. The sequence continues at coordinate 1,852 of PVKY010010889.1, forward strand.
AGCATACTAGAGCAACACAGGAAATACAAAGAAACCAAATTATCGGTCCTTGCCCTGCTCAGGCTTCCAATGTAGTTGGTGAGATTAAAATAGATGCAAATTACTCCACTTTCAAAGTGACAGTGTTAACTGGGTTACATGTTGGAATCACCTTTGCTGAAACCAAGAGGAAGCAGGGATATAAGTGAAGACATCCTTAGCAGACTTTAAAATTTGTGCCTGAATTAGATTTCTCAGTTCCAGATTTGAGTACTGCTTAAACTTCCAAATCTGAAAATGTCTCAGCAGGCCTCACAGCTGTCACCATTAGTGGCTGCAGTTGGCAATTGTTTCATGGACTCATGACAAGAAGCAAGATAATAAATAAAAATATATATGATATGTGCATGTATTATTTATATACATATATATTTTAAAGCCTCTGCTCAAATCATACACAGGGTGATATTTAAAGCCAGGAGATCAGGACTATCCACATTTCACGGGGAGGAGGCTGACCCACCTAAGTTATAAGACAAACAAGAGACTACAATAAGAAAAGTATGGGGGAAAAAAAAACTTCACTGGACACAAGGAAAAATGGAAAGGCTAGAGGAAAGGATAATCAGAACACCCAGCGAAGAGGAGAGGTTTTGAGGCGGCCTTGGGGAGGAGCTTCCCCGGACTCACATCACCCCCACTCCCAGTGTTCCGGAAAACAGGCCTGGGGCTAGGCGAGCAGAGAAAAGGAAAGCAGACGTTTTCAAACACTGCAAATAAATAAATAAATAAATAGTTTAAAGAAGAAAATTACTTATTAGGCACCGCTTGAAAGGCAGAAACCCTCTGGGGCCCAGAAGTCCACAGTCTGGAACCAACGGCTGGCGGTGGCGCGGCTGGGATTGGCCAGGGCTCCGAAGGCGTATCCCTAAAACCCAGGTGCCGGGTCATGGAGATAAACCGGAGCAGGAAACAAGAGTCTGTTGTTATGCTCAGGTCTACTCCTTCAGAAGCTTGGGCGCGAGAGAAAGCCAAGAGGACCTGCAGCTGCGCCCCAGGGGGCTCTGGGGAAAGTCTGCCCTTCCCCTCCTAGCACAGACCCGTGACACAAGTACCCAGCGCTCAGTATTTGTAACTGCGGGCGCCGATTCTAAGCCTGGCGGTAGGGTGGCTTCCGTTACAATCCCCAACACACCAGAATCTTCTAAAAACTCTCCAATCGCCTTGTTCTCTGCTCCTTTTTGCTCCGATGGGGAGCTGGGATGGGGACTGAAGGGTGCCTGGGTTTCAAGGCGCGGGACCGATTTTACTAAGCACCTGGCTCCGCTCCGCTCTGGGTGGAATGGGAATGGTGGAGGGTTCGTGGAAGGGCACACACCCATTCAAGAATAGGAGAAAAGACCAGTTGCCTAGGTCATTCCCAAGTCCGACTTCCCTTAAAGGAGGACTGAGCAAAGAGATTGCGGTGGTCCCAAGACTCCGCGGGGGCCCCAAAGCAGAACCTGGCAGGTCTTCTGGAGGGGGGTGTGGGGGGTCGCGGCCGGGCACAGAGGGCTGAGGGCAGGCTGGGGCCTCACCCCGAGAGAAACCCGCGGTGGTAACAGTGGCTCAGCGTAAACAAACGGAGACAGAGGTTGGAGGGCTCCAGGGTCACGACGAATTGGTGAAGTTACTGAGTTCGTGATCTGCTCTTAGCGGGGCAGAAAGGAGAGAAGTTATGGGGGTACATAGCGAGATGAAAAGAAGAGTGAGCGCAGTGAAGAAGGGGAGACAGAGGAGAACGTGGCCAAAAGCCTTTCCAGTTGATAAGCAAAACGCCCAACTCCACTTTTCCGAGGCCTTCCACCCGAGGATCGCGAAGCCGTTAGCCCCACATCACCTCAACCGCACCCTGGCACCTTCCAGGATACACTCCCGTCTGTAGCCGCGACCTCCCCCTTCCCCCACCCCTCGGCCCGCTCCCCGTGCCGCGCCCCTGCCGCGTCAGGGCTCAGAGCGTCGTGATCCGGGACGTGCAGGTGCCGTTACGGAAGACGCCACCCGACTCCAGGTTCTCGGGCTGGAAGTCCTCCACGCTGTATGCGCGGCTCTTGAGGGCCGTGGCATAGTAATCGACCGGCTCCTCGGCGGCGTTATCCATCCAGCTGAGGCACAGAATGCGCTGGAAAGAGCGCTTGAAGTTGTCTGAGAGGAAGCCATAGAGGATGGGGTTGGCGCAGCTGTTGGCGTAGCCAAGGATGACAGAGAGCTGGCTCACGGTGGCATCGTCCTGCTCGGCGAACACGTTGACCAGCTGCACCACGTAGAAAGGCATCCAGCAGATGACGAACACCATCACCACCATCATCACCATCAGGGTGATCTTGCGCTCCGAGCGCTTGCGCTGCTGCCAGCCGGCTTTGAGGGCCACCATGCGCATCTTGGCGATGATGAGCACGTAGCACAGGCAGATGGCCCCGACCGGCAGTAAGAAGCCCATGAGGAATGTGTACAGCACGAAGCCCACCAGCCAGCGCTGGGCGGGCTCGGGCATGAGCATGTTGCAAGCTACGGTGCCGTCGCTGTTGGCCGCTGTGCGGGAGAAGACCACGATGGGTAGGATGACGAGCAGCGAAAGCACCCATACGCCCAGGTTCACCACCTTGGCCACAGTGGGCCGGCGATAGCGGGCTGCCTTGATGGGGTGCACCACGGCCACGTAGCGGTCCACGCTGAGCACAGTCAGGCAGTAGATACTGGTGAACATGTTGACCGCATCCACGCTGAGAACGAGGCGGCAGAGGAGCGCGCCGAAGGGCCAGTGGCGCAGTAGCGTAGAGGTAACCAGGAAGGGCACGCTGAGCATGAGCAGCTCATCCGCGATGGCCAGGTTAAGGATGTAGATGTTGGTAGCCGTCTTCATTTTGGCGTAGCGCAGAATCACGTAGATGACCATGGAGTTCCCACACAGCCCCACCAGGCACACCACGGAGTAGATGAAAGAGATGAGGATGGCGCTGCCCTGACCCTCGCTCAAGGTCCCATTCTGGGATGCGTTGCGCCCTGGCTCCTCCATGCCGTCCGTAGCGCCGGCCCCAGGTCCCCTGACGCCACCGCCTTCGCTGCAGCTGTCCGGGCTAGGGCTAGGAGAGGAGGAAGGAGAGGAGGTGGTGCCATTGGGAAACATCCTAGCTGGGGGGTAGGGGAAAGTGGCGGGGTTGCCCGGGCTAGGGCACTCGCTCAAGTTCCCCTGCGGCTTGCGCCCTCTCTTGGCGCTCGGGACGCTGGCCCACAGCTCACTGCTTCCCACGGGCTTGGGGTAGCGGGCAGTGGCGGCGGGAAGCTCGGCTTGGACTGGCGCCGGCTGGGCGCATCGCCCAGCAGCTGACTGCGCTCTGCCGCTTGCGGCTCCTGGGCGCCTGGGAACAAGCAAGCGTGGAGAAAGGAGACCCGGAGGCTGGAGCCCCACGCGGCACAGCCATTAACTGACGCGGCTCTGGGCTGGTGAATGATTAATAGGCACCACCAGCACGTCAACAGCTACGAAAAGAAGGGGGAAAAGAGAGGGAGGAAGGCGAAATAGGTTGCTCGTCTCCCCCACCCCACCCCCAATTTCTTTTCCTTCCCAGCCCTGCTCTGGGCTCAGCTCGAGCCGCTGCTTCTGAGCTACTCCCTTAGCACCCTTTACTCATCCCTCGGAGGAATATAGGAAGTTTTTCCCCCTTCCTGGAGGTGGGTGGTAGCGAAGGGTGTAGATTTGTCCCACCGGACGCGACTGAAGCAGACCCCAGGCACGAAAGTGTGGAGTTCATCTCAGTTCCCCCTCAGTGGCTCCCCCTCCTGGAGAGACTCCAAATCCTCTCCCACTCGGGCGCCCGGAGCCCTAAGCCCCCATCTGCCGCTCAGCCTTACTCTACTCCTAAGAACCCGCGGCGCGAGCTCCCAGCCGTGCTTACCCAGACAGGCGCGTCTCGAGAGTCTGTCTCCACACAAACGCGGAGATGGTCAGTGCAAAGTACCTGTGTATTTTGGTAGCGCGTTGACTTTCCTTGCGGGGTCCATCTCCCTTCTTTAGACCATACTCCACACAGGCACCCACGTAAATACTCTAAGAGTCGCAGAAACTGACCCTAAGATGCAAGCTTTAGGAGGAGGAAAGACAACAACCGTGTATTACGGGCTTCTGCGTTTTAACACCGCAAGCAGCTCTTCGCAGGCAAGAGTGTTCAGAAGCCCTAGTAAACCAATGCGAATCTCTTAAGCTTGTAGTGCCCAGAGCCCCCTGCGTCTCCCAGAGGAATATCGATTGCAGGAACAAGGACGCGCGGCTGGGAGCACGGGAGGAGCCTGGGGCTCTGTGGAACGTGCCGGGCGCTGTATTAGAAATCCATCTAGGTGTTCATTCCGAAAAGAGAACACTGCCCTTCTTGCCCCGCGCTCCTGCTGTACTTCGTACCCAGAAGAGTTGGACGGCCCCGGACTAGCAGAGTGTAATGGCCGGAGAGGGCGGGGGCGACAGCTCCTTTAACTCCACGCAAGGCCGGCAGTGCACTTGGCCAGACCTGTCACCACCAATTCAGGAAACCGCAGGATGATACTAGGGTCTTTCTGTGAGTTACTAGGCTGTCCTCCTTCTTTTCTGAGGTCCCCTGACGTGTGACCCAGTTCTAAAATATGTGCTTAAACCATTAAGACACAGAAATCAATTTAGGAAACTCTAAAGTTCATTTACTTAATTTAGGAATTTAACCATTTTCGTGTAAGAAAGAATGGATGTTCAACTACCATGATTTTTAAGGACCTCTGGGTCTTCCAGCCATCTCTAACCTAGGATCCCTCTGACTTTCCAATTGTTTCCTAAAAAGGAAGACTCACATTCCATCCAGCTTCGCTGTTAATCTATAAATGCTGTTCTGCACCCTCTCCACCCTCCAAAGGTGCCGGAAGACTTAACCTGCTTCAGCTGAATTCTGGCCCCTTTCAAATTGTGTTCTGTCTCCATTTCCCTTTTAGTTCTTCCTTCTCTACCAGATGGCACCCAATGGGATATATGTCTCAGTTTTCCCTCCCATCAGTCTGTTTACATCAAAGAGAGGCAAACAAATAGAACTAAACTCATAGAGACTATTTGTACCAGACAGTCCAGAAGGCAGAAGTGGATGCAGAAAATTAAAAAAAAAAATACTAGCATGGTTTGGTTCCTAATGCCCCACTGCTTTATCCTGGTGATTATTTGCATACGTGTGTTGTGTGTTTTAGTTCTCAAACCTAAGTGTTCTAAAATGCAAAGAGTACCTTGCACAGTGTAGTTGGTTATGGCAACCAGAGATAAAATAAGTGACAACAGATTCAAAGGAATTTGTCCAATGGACACTATATTATTATGAAGAAGTTGCTAAGAAGGAATTTGAAATTTTCTAATGCCCAAGCTGCTTAACTCACTGATATGGCTAAATGAAAGTGGGATGTGGAATTGGTGGCTAGTTATATTTCATTATTCTTAAAAGGTACAGCACACATGAAGAAAGGAAATCAGTGTTCATCTGGTTAAAAAACCTGGATTTCCTCCAGAAGAACATATACTAGCCAGGCCTTATAACAGTGTAGATGCCTCTTTGCTAATCACTGACTAGAGACACCTGGCTATTCCTCAGGGGTTGGCATTTCAAGTCATCATTCAGTTTCCTTGGCACTGGTCATAATGGCTCCAGGGCAACTGGGTGACGGGAGTGGGTAAAGGACAGGCCTGTTGTTCAGAATCTCATTATGTTCACTTAGCAGCTCATCTTAGGAAAATCTCTTCTCAATTTAGTGGAGGCCTCATATACAAAAGCAGAAACTTAAGACCTGACATGAGCATGTTTTCTTTTTGCCTTTGAAGTGATTGCTAGGATGGATTATTTGTCTATCAAAAGAGATTGACAATAAGATGCCACTTCACATTCACTAGGATAGCAATGATTTTTTTAAAATAGCAAATGTTGGCAAGAATGCAGGGAAATTGATACCCTCATATATTACTGGTGGGAATATAAAATGGCTCAACTGCCTTGGGAAACAGTTGGTGATTCCTCAAAGAGTTAAACATGTAATTACCATATGACCAGCAATACCATTGCTAGCTATATACTCCAAAGAATTGAAAACAGGTATTCAGACAAAACTTGTTTGTGAATTTTTTCAGGAACATCATTCATAATAGCCAAAAAGTGGAAACAACCCAAATATCTATCAATTGATGAACAGATAAACAAAACATGGTTTGTAAACCCATACATGGAATATTAGTCAGTCACAAAAATGAATAAAATACTGATACATGCTAAGACATGTATGGACCTGGAAACACTATGTTAAGTGGAAGAATCCAGAACCGAAAATCACATATTATAAAATTCCATTAATATTAATTGTCCAGAGTAGGCAAATCTATAGAGACAGAAAACAGATTGGTGGTTGCTAAGAGATAGAGGGAGGAAGAGTGGGCAATGACTGCTTAATGGGTACAGGATTCCTTTTGAGGGTGATGAAAATGTTCTGGAATTAGTGGTGATGGTTGTGCAACATTGTGAATATATTAAATGCCGCTGAGCTTTAAAATAGTTAAAATGATAATTTATGTTATGTGAATTTTACCTCAATTAAAATAAGAGTAAGACTGAAATATGTATAAGCCATGCAGTGTTATCAAAGGGCATTGTCAGAATTCTCCTCTTCAGTCATGTACTTCTCATCATTGTATTGGTGCATTAACCAAAGAACAAACAAAAACAAACAAACTAAAGAGGCATTTTTAGGCTAAGCAACATGCAGATTGTGGTCTCAGCTATTTTTAAATTATATGAAGAGAGTGAGCCCTGTTAAGAGTCTGCCTTCCTCTCAGACCTCAATTTAAAGTAAAAATTTACTACTGAAACAGGAAAAATGATGGAGGCATGGGACTGCTGTAAATGTGCAAAACTCACAGCGTATAAGAAGTCAGAAATCAGCAATCTTCCTGTCTTGTTTAATTTTTTTAAAAATTCACTTGTCTAAACCCTTGAAAACATGAGGATAATCTCATTTTACCTGTGGCAATTACCTGTCTTCCAGCCCCTCCTTCTGTGGTTACCCCATTTCCTATGCTGCTGTGGTGAAAACATTCTAGATATGAGAGAAGAAAGGACCTGGTTCCAAGGAAGGGGAAAATGAAACATCCTGTTGAGAATTTGCAGATACTTAAGCAGACTGATTTTCTTCCCCATCCCAGCTCTCTCCTACAAGCTTCACTGCCCTGTGCTGTCATGTACCACATGCACAGTTAGATTATTGTATTCGTCACACTGTGCTGTGGCTTTTTGCTTTCTTGTCTTTCCCTTTCTAAGTCTGTAAGCCTGTTGAGAACAGGGGCTATATTTTATTTATCTTTATACCCAAGCACCCTGCACTGCACCTGGAAAACAGCTCGTTACCTCCTTGTTTTATTTTTTTCAAATACTTAGTACCTTCCTCTTTGCTAATCCATAAGATTTATATGCAGAGAAATGAACTTTGGGTCCCTTGTGAAGAAAGCCTTAAATCTGGGTAACATCATCATCTGTAATAATTCCTTATATGTTTAAATCATTCTGAATAATTTCAGTTTGCATGTCCTCTATCAACAATTATCATGCCAATGACTCATTCATTGATAATTCTTGGTCTTAAATTACTTGGCAGCAAAAGGGTTCTGGAAAATGGTAGTACATGCTTTAGCAGCTAATGATAGTTATTTAATAGTACCATGCAGTGTGAAAGTCATTATATATGGATGATCGTTTCTTTTTAATTGCAGTCCTGAGTCTCAGTTGGTTTGGTGGAATAGTAATTATCAGAAGCTCAAATTCTGCTTCTGTTGAAATCATTACTAATATGCTCTTTCCAATCAGAGCCTATGATGATCTTCAAATGAGCTCCTCTAATCCATGCCAGGGGTAAAGTGGTGGCCGCAGCCAAGGATTAAAGGGAACACTTCTTGGGACACAGTCTGCATTGGCATCATCAGAGTTGAGTTTACAAACACCTCTCTGGGCAGATGGGACCAAGCTGGATAAGATGTGAATGTCACTCAGTAATACATCCCACAGCAGAGTTATGTGTCACTTAAGGACCATCTGCCACTAAGCAGTTTGCATGATGACAATCTAATAAGAAAGTTGCCAGAGTAAAGTGGCTACAGGGCAGAGGAAAAATCCTGGACCTCATCCCAGGGATGCCCAATTGCTTCACAGCAGCCTTGGTAGCCTGTGGTTCAGTTCATCACCACTCTCAGTAAAGTCACCCTAGCCTGCTGGTTTTCCTATTGCCTCTTCTGTGAAACGGCAGGGCAGAGTCTTTGTTGTGCTTTTTAGAAAAAATACATATGGTGTAACAACTCACATTCTTCCCTATGGATTCTCTACTACTAAATAACATTTCTAAGAACAAGAATTCATCATATAGGGGAACGTATCCACTATTATTAGTGGATAAATAAAAATAGGAGAGAGGCAGCCACGTGTTACCGTTATTATTTTGAATCGTCATTACAAGTTATACATTTTTCTGTAATGCAGTCTCTGTTAGTCAAAGATTTTAAGATGAATTGATTGCGTTAGTTTCAAGCAATGTTATCAAAATCTTTTTTTGGCATTTGTCTTTTGAGCAGAAACCACAAAAATAACTTCCAAAATTATAAAACCCTATTATTGTTTCTTTTTATAACTCTAATGATGCTTGCTTTTGAGTAGAGCGCTTAAACCCTTACAACAAGAGATAATTCCCAAACCACCCATTCCTTGAGAAAGGGATGCTCCTTTGTAGTTGGCTGTATGTTTCAATCAGTTTCAACAACTAAGAAAGTACTTGCATCTTCAGGTTCACAACAGCTTTCCATGAACTTTTGCCTGTGGCTGGAACAATCCTCTCCAGACTTGTGCTTCTCCACTTTCATGTTAGTCAGGGATGCTCAAATGTCATCCTACCATTCTATCTATCCTATGTAAAATACACCCACCTCTCCAGCACTCTCTAGTCCCTCATCCCTAACTTTTCTTCTTAGAATTTGTTACTAAATGAAATTATATTACCTGTGTCTACTTATTTACTCTCTTTTTGCATCACTAGAGTTCCCATAAAGCAGGAAATTTATTGATCTGCACTGCCACTGCTCCCCCAGTGCCTAGAACAGTGCTTGCCACCAACTGGACACTGAACAATTATGTGTTAAATTAATAAATAAGCTACTCAGTTATGATTAAATACAATATTATTCATATAAAGTGAAATTCTGGGGGCAAAAATATAACCATATGCAACTATGGAATTAAGTCTGTTCTGGTACAGCCTAGATTTTACTTCTATGAAAAATTACCAAAAAAAAAACAAACTCACAACAAAACAGGATATAGTTATCAGAAGTCAGTGCCTGGCAGAAGAGGAGAGGTTAGATCGTCACACAGGCTGCTTCTTCAAGGACAAAGTGCTAGTATCATTCCATGCTGCATAGGGAAAGCAAAGTAGAGGCAGGGCTCGGTGTTGGTCAGCATGAAGCAGCCACCCTGCCTAAGAGGTGGGGGGCAGGAGGAGGGAGTGAGGGGGCTGATGCAGGTGTTCTCTCCCTGGACCACTCTGTGGATCCTGAGCCCACCTTTGTGAGCTCATGGATACCTCCCCCCACTTTTCCTACAAAGACGCTTTCCACACAGAACCACTACTGATCAGTTCCAACTTAATTATGAAAAAGAAGTAAAGATCAGCCACTGATGTTGCTTCACACCACCTATTGGAGATTGAATCATGTCTGTATGAGCCTGTTTATAAATAGGACCTCCGAAGTTATTAGCCAAGGTGTGCTCAAACTAAATGAAGGTGGGCCTTAATCCAATATGACTAAAGTCCTTACAAAGAAAATCAGATACAAAAGGAGAAGCCCCTGGGTGAAGTCAGAAGCTGGAAGTCCACGGAAACTGGAAGAGGTACATTGCAATGTGACAAAGACAAACCAAGGTTTCCCAAATATTGCAGGCCAATCAGAAGCTACCCACCCTGAGAGGAAGGAAGTCTTCCAGCCTCTGTAACCCCAAGCCAATACATTTCCACTGCAGACCAGCAATGCATACAAACTGGTAAATTCAATAGTAGGAACTGCAGGGAGAAAAGCAGAGGAGTTGGGAGAATGGGGCTTCGGTGGGGAGGGACAGCTTTAGGCATATTGGAAGGACAGTAGACTTAGCCTTGTCTTCCATAATCATGCTGTATATGCAACTGTCTATCCTGGTAGTTCTGAGTAAAAAGAATGCATGTATATTCTAGTTTTCAATCTTCAAATGTTTCTCACTTGGTGGTAGTGCAAAATGCACAAGAATTATTAAAGACTCCAAATGTAAATAATTAACAATACATTTTGATTGGCACCTCCTATACAGCACATGTGACAGCCTTGCTCTATGTGCCCTCCAGCTACATTCTTTCCCGCAAGGCGAGGAGTTCCCAGGGCCAATGGCAGGTGCCTGCTCCGAGCCTGCAGCCCCCTCTCTA